>JANUHK010000423.1:0-20722 GCA_026319125.1 Colletotrichum noveboracense | reverse complement strand
GGTGGGGCGAGGGAGGGGAGGGGGGCGGGGGCGCGGGGGGGGGGGGTAGTGATCATGTGTTCGTAATGGATGAGGAGTTCCGAATCGGATGGCTGGGTTGTCAGGTTGTCACGATACACTTTATGATAAAGAAGGCGCACCTTCTTTGAACCAAGAAGTTGCAAGTCTAGTCAGTATACCCAAATTATCAGCGAGAGTTTGTCTTTGAGATGTCTTCCCGCGCACCACTTATCAACACATGGATTCGTTCCAACCGCCATGCCTCTATTGCCTTCTCAAGGAGACCAGTCTTGACCCCTATGAGGGTAAGGCATGCCTCTGCCACTTCTCTAGTTGCTGAGAAGACGCTCTCCCCAAGCAAGCCCGCCACACTATCAGCTCTTCCAACACCAGTCCTTTTGAGATCACTGCTGGTCTCTGCGATATCCTCTAAGCCATACCTCCTCGGCCCATCTCTATCAGTTCTCTCCTTCCTCACAAGACCAAACAGAAGCCTCCTGTTTGATGTCGACCGAAATCCCGTACTACACTCCGTCCTGAAGATGCTCTTCTACAGACAATTCTGTGCAGGAGAGTCACCAGCAGAGACAAAAGACACTATGCGGCATCTGAGATTTATGGGCTTCCGTGGCACAATTCTCACATATGCGAAAGAGACTGTTTTTGATCACAAGACCGGCACCGAGCATGGCCTCGGTATCGATGCGGAAAAGGACACAAAGTCAGGGAACTGCTCCAACATTGAAGTATGGAGGAAAGGAGCATTGGAGACGGTGGATTTGCTTGGCGAGGGTGATCAGCTGGCGTTAAAGTGAGTCCCTACCACCTTCTGGATTTTACTTTCCCGAAACAGCCCGCTAACATCGCGAAAACAGACTTACTGGCGGTGGACCGAGAGTGACGGCCGCTTTTGCAGCAGACGAGCTTCCTCCTCAGCAAATGATGGATGCTCTTGACGAGGTCTCTATCCGCTGCAAGGAGAGGGGTATCCGTCTCCTGCTCGACGCCGAATCTCAAAAGTTCCAGTGGGGCATCTTCAGAGCTGGTCTCGAACTGATGCGCAAGTACAACCGCGACGGCTACGCAACCATCTACCAGACCTACCAAGCATACCTGAAGAGCACCCCGGCGACCCTCGCCAAGCATCTTGAGCTCGCCAACAACGAAGGTTTCACCCTTGGCTTGAAGCTCGTCAGAGGCGCCTACATCGGCTCGGACGAGCGATCCCTGATCCACGATACCAAGCAGGACACAGATGACGCCTACAACATGATTGCCCAGGGAGCCCTCAGGCGGCAGATTGGGGAATACGGTGCACCGGGAGGCAAGCCGTTCCCGTCCCTGAACCTGTTCCTCGCCAGCCACAACAAGCACAGCGTCGTCACGGCCCACAAGCTGCACCAACAAAGAATGAAGGATGGTCTCCCGACGGTGCCGGTCGGTTTCGCGCAGCTCCAGGGCATGTCGGATGAAGTCAGCTTTGCGTTGCTGCAGCTGAAGGACGGCCAGGACCCGTCGCCGCAGGTGTGGAAGTGCTCGACGTGGGGGACCATGGGAGAGTGCGTGGCGTATCTTTTGCGGAGAGCGATGGAGAACAGGGATGCGGTTTCGAGGACGGTGGACGAGTATGCCGCGCTCAAGGCGGAGCTGGGCAGACGGTTGCGATCTAGATCGTTCCGGTCTCGGCCTGTTGCCTAGAGATAAAAAGATATGTCCCTCTTTTTTCGTTAATCGGAGATTTTTGACAGATCAAGTGGATCACTGTTGCCTACTATCTTTGGAATGCTATCTTTGAATTGTGTAGCACGACCGGGAGTGCTCCCGTTGCTTCTCCACTTCCCCCACATCCTTGAGCCGGGAGGCTCCCGAGTGTGTTGCCTCTGGTGAGGGGAAGTTAGGGTGGCTTGTGATAGTCGTGAACGACAAAACTCAAATCTCGATGCGTAGGCGAGGATTTGAAGTTTGACCCTTGCATTTTGTTATTACTGTGACTCTGGTCAAACTGCTCGCTGAGCCATCATCAATCACAAATTTGGCACAGCAACTACCGACAATCATGGCGGAATTGAAAGACGTCACCCTTTGCATCTTGGGCTGCGGTAAGTCTAAATCACCAAGAAGCGGTATACCAGTCACTGATGTAGATACATTAGGGAATCTTGGAATTCCAATTCTCAAGGCGCTGTTTGACGCCTCAAAAAGCGAGAATTACACGCTCCCCATCACCAAGTTCATTGCTTGTGTCCGAAGTGAGCAATCAGAGAGTGCTCTGAAGGGCAGATTCTCCGATGCGGGAGACAAACTCAAGGTCACGAGGGGTGACAACATTGCCGCCTTGAGAGCATCTCAAGTCGTCATTCTTGGTGTAGACCCCGGCGACGTGGAGTCCGTTCTTTCCCAGCCGGGCACAGCGGATGCATTGAAGGACAAGCTCCTTATCAGTGTTGCTGCTGGGTGGACGAGAGGGAAGCTGGAGTCGACTCTGTACGGAAGCGAGACAACGGCCGATAACACCGAGGGTCGAGCCTGGGTTGTGCGAACCCTTCCCAACATTGCCGCTATGGTCTCTCAGTCTCTCACCGCAATCGAGATCTCGGACCCTCCGGTCCCAGCCCCCTACATGGAGCTCACGGAGGCCATTTTTGAAAAGATTGGAAAGGCGGTGAAGATTGCTCCCAAGTTGATGAACGCTACGACGGCTGTTGGAGGGTCAACGCCCGCTTTCTGGGGCGTCATTTGTGACGCGATGATTGATGCTGCGGTTGCGGTGGGCATGCCTAGAAACCTGGCTTCTACCATGATCTTTCAATCCATGCTTGGAAGCGCAACTTTGATGCAGAATGGCCTTCATCCGTCTTTGCTTAGAGACCAGGGCACTTCACCTGAAGGATGCACGATTGGAGGTCTGATGGTTTTGGAGGAAGGGGCGGTTAGAGGTCACATCGGCAAGGCACTGAGAGAGGCTGTCACCATAGCTCGATTGATGGAGACGACACCTCATCTCAACGACACAAGGCGTTCATAGAGACATAGAATCAATGCTAAACAAACATTTCTTTTGACCATTTACTTTGGTTATTTCCTGCTCAACGCATAGCCGAGAGATGAAGCCGTCTAGCCCAAATAGCAGCCATGGCATCGACTTTTCATCGACATCTCATCAACCTGGATTGGTCCAGCAGTCTCGTGTAGCCAAGAAATGCACATTCTATTGTACCATTGAACCTATCCAATTTTGGAAAAAGGACCTAAACTCTAAGTTGGCCACGCAGCCAATACTGAATGCAGGAATGATCCTGATGCACCGCATGACTATCGTCGACGGCACATGCTCCTTCGTTTTCGCAACCCGGTTGGAGAATGGCATCTTTCCCTGCCTCTCATAATAGTCCAACGCGATCAAGTGTATTGGAGACGCCACCAGCTGAGACATCACCGGCACGGTCAACTGCGTGATTGTCGCCTTGGCATGTGGAGAAGCCGTCACGCTGTCCGGGATACCAGCCGATACCCATGTCGGGAGCGTAAACGACCCAAAGATCGTCACGGCATCTCTCACCAGGAATGTCGCCGTCGCGGCCCTCGGGAGCACTCGCGGCGTTGTCGACACAGCCGTCGCCCCGGAAGCAGCGGCGGACCCAAAGATCTCAGCGAAGCGGAGGTCCTTCCACACGCCGAGGGGTACGTTGACGAGGAACGTGGACGCGAAGGTCGCCGTGCTCACGGCTGCGGCTCCGTCGTACCTCTCCGCCAGCGTCGTTGCGGCGTTTGCTGTGACGTACGTCGCTGCGTACAGGGTCCAGACTATGCCCAGCGGCTTGCCCAGGAAGAAGGCCCGTGGGTGGCGGAGGGCGGACGATAGCTGCGAGCGGAGACCTCGGATGAGGGGCCGTCCGGTCGAGGTTCTCTCCACCACCGCCCTTGCTTTTTGTTAGTCAAAGGTTTCAGGGTCCGTGATCTATGTGTCTTACCGATCTAGTATCGTGACGGCCGGGGAGATCAGAATTGCGGAGAAGGCCCCGGCTGTGAGGTCCCCTGTCAACTGACCCAGGAGAGGGCAAGGGTCGTGTGCCGCGCCCTTCTTGGCCTCTGTGTGTGTCATTGGTCGAGATTCTGACGTTCGCAGGTCGAACATGCTTCAGGCGGTTCATCTCACGGGACGTGGGCAATGTGCTACTTATCTGCGAACACCTCTACGGATCCGCATTTCATGATATCGATACTCTAGGTCTATCAAGCAACACCAACAAGACCATTCAACTTAAGACGAACTCTACAGTTGGTGCACTCGTGTGACTATGAACTATACAGCTGGCAGACATTTCACATCGTTGCTCAAGCTCATCTGCAAGCTTTTTACAGATCAAGAGCGCAAGTATGAATGGCCGTGAGTACGAAGTTGGTACATCGGCGGCTGGGCAAGCGGTCCCTCTCTGACAGCCGATCTCATGAGGCCGGCTCACGATACGATGGCTATCATCGGCCTGTAATCGGGCGTCACAAGACGCCGGAGCTGATTCAAGATCCCAGCCCCCGGTGTTTGCGGGAAAATGTAACACACGCGCCGCACGGCGGGGAAGCTGCATGTAAAGATATCGGCTGGGTGCCCGTCGAGCACCCCGCTCGGAGATCCGCCCCGTCCGATCTCGGCATCACGCACGGAATGACATCGATCTTAGACGTGATTGGTCAATGGCACTCGACGACAGTCGGGAGCATGGCCGGCATTATTGCTATCAAATAGAGCTCTCAGACGGCGAAAGTATGGGGGGTGGGGTATCTTCAGTATCTCAATCAGCTTCAGAGGAACGGCTTGTCGTGCTTGCGAATCATCCTTAGTCTGGTATTACGAACCTTTTCGCCCCCTCACCGCGAACCTCATACACTTTGATATCACACACTCGACAATGCAAGTCGCCAGCGTCATCGCAAGACCCGCGCGGTCTATGAGGGGTGCCCTCCGTCCTTTCGCAGTTCCCGTCGGCCTGCAACAAACAAGAACTAAGGCCACCGTGCCATTTAGACTACCAGGCCCCAGAAATGAGCCTAACGTAAGTTTCCCACTCGCCCAAAGCAATACCTGAACAAATAGCTGACAATCGACGCAGCCTGAATACAGGAAAGGCTCGCCTGAGCGCGCCAAGTTGGAGGAAGCCCTGAACAAGCTCAAGTCTGAACTCCCCGCACGCAGCGACCTTTTCTACAATGGCCAGGTTCACTCCGCCTCCAAGTCTTTCGACACCGTTATGCCCCACGCCCACGGAAAGAAGTTCTCCAACTTCCCTCTCGCGTCCAAGGAGCAGGTTGCTGCCGCCATCGACTCCGCGCTGGAGGCTAAGAAGAGCTGGGAGAACACACCTTTCGTCGACAGGGCGGCGATCTTCCTGAAGGCCGCCGAGCTGGTCGTCACCAAGTACAGATATGAGCTTATTGCCGCTACTATGCTCGGCCAGGGCAAGAACATGTGGCAGGGAGAGATTGACGCGGCTGCGGAGTTGGCCGACTTCTTCAGACTTAACTGCAACTTTGCTGCTGAGATCCTCGAGAAGCAGCCTGAGCGTGGATCTGACGGCATGTGGAGGTAAGCGACTACGCACACATGAACCTTTTTCTGCCTACCATAACTAACTCATAATTAGTCGTCTGGAGTGGCGCCCTCTCGAGGGATTCGTCTACGCCGTATCCCCCTTTAACTTCACCGCTATCGGTGGCAACCTGATTTCCGGCCCCGCGCTCCTGGGTAACGTTGTGCTCTGGAAGCCTTCGCCCAGCAACATCTACGCCAGCCAGCTTGTCTACAACATCCTCCTCGAGGCCGGTCTTCCTCCCAACGTTATCCAGTTCGTCCCCGGTGACGCCGAGGAGGTCACCGATGTCGTCCTCAAGCACCGCGAATTCGCTGGCCTGAACTTCGTCGGCTCCTCTGACGTCTTCCGCTCCTTGTACGCCAAGATCGGCGAGGGCATCGGCAACAAGACCTACCGCGACTTCCCCAAGATCGTCGGCGAGACCAGCGGCAAGAACTTCCACCTCATCCACCCCTCCGCCGACATCGACAGCGCCGCCCTCCACACCCTCCGCGGCGCCTTCGAGTACCAGGGCCAGAAGTGCTCTGCCACTTCCCGCGTCTACATCCCCCAGTCCCGCGCCGACGAGTTCCTGTCCAAGTTGACCGAGAACGTCAAGAAGATCACCATCGGCAGCCCCGACGGCAACCTCAACGCCTTCATGGGCCCTGTCATCCACGACCGCTCTTTCGAGAAGATCAAGCGCATCATCGACGAGAGCAACAAGGACCCCTCTCTGAAGCTGCTCGTTGGCGGCACCTACGACGGCTCCAACGGATACTACGTCAACCCGACCGTCTACCTCGCCGACTCCGCCGAGCACCGTCTCTTCAACGAGGAGATCTTCGGCCCCGTCCTGGCCGTCAACATCTACCCCGACGCCGAGTGGTCCTCCACTCTGAAGAAGGTCGACCAGGGTGGCGGCGGCTTCGCCCTCACCGGCGCCGTGTTCGCCAAGGACCGCACCGCCATCCGCGAGGCGGAGGACACCCTCCGCTACTCTGCCGGCAACTTCTACATCAGTAAGTCCAACCTTCCCAAGCTTGATTGCCTTTCTCCAGAGTATTAAACCATTTCTTCTCCAGACTGCAAGACCACCGCCGCCCTCATCGGCCAACAGTCCTTCGGCGGTGCCCGTAGCTCCGGAACCAACGACAAGGCCGGCAGCGCTGACGTCATGAGACGCTTCACGAGCCCGAGGTTGATCAAGGAGGAGTTCTTCCCCCTGACCGACTTCGAGTACCCCAGCAACAAATAAAAATCGCGCACGGGTGGTTGGAAAAAATGGCGTGACGGGGCCTGGTGGCATGTGCATTCGGGATAGGCGAAATATGTAATTTAGAGAGTTATTCAGTAGTCCAATGACATTGATGATTACCGACCCATCACAAGCATCACCCTCGAGTTTCATAATGCTCCATTCTTCAAGTTTCAACTGGGCTCATCCGAGTGTTGACTTACTTAGTCGGGCGCTGTGCAGGGTAGGGTAAACACGCTGTACTCAGTCAAACTGTCATTGGCAGCACGTTTATGCCGGAGAGTCATGTAAACTACGGATGAAAATAGCCCGCGATTATGCGTTAGTTAAGCCTTACTGGGCGACAGGGACCACACCAACAGATGCAGCCTTCGTTTGCTGAAGAATTCCCTCCGGAATGTTCGTCTCTATTTCCTCGTAATTGCTGTCTTCTGCAAAGGACCACGCGGACCGAACTCTGCCATCGCTTGTCTCCGGACTTGACAGTACGTACCGTGATCCCATCTGCAGGCAAACACCTGGTCATCATGTCTGGGGTCTGGGGAAGAGGGCCTGCCTTGGACGACGAAAACACGGCTGAGGGTCCCGATGCCGATACTCCAGCCCCACATCGGCCCGTTCAGCCAATGACGATGATTTCAATAAGTCGGAAGTGCTTCCGACTGTGTTCATGACGATTGTGAAGATATGCGGTTCAGCACCCGTCTCGAGCAACCGGTTCGATAAGCGTGGTCTCGACCGCCACATGGGAGACCAGCCGACGTGGTCAGCGTCGTAAGATCACGTTGGCCCGTCACTCGGTCCCCTGCATTGTCCGGGAATAGCTTCACCGCAACACCGCAACCATGGGTCCGAAGCCGGTCCATTTCCCGAACGGAACCGGCGGTGGACTGAACGGCTTAGACGGCCGCTGGACGTTACATACATCATAAGGAGCAAATTTCACTCGTAGCAAAGATTCCCTTGGAGTCTAGTACATCAGCTTCAACACGCGTCTCTCAGAACTATCACCATGGGTATTAGCAAGTCCGATCCTATCATCATTGTCGGCGCCGGCGCCTTCGGCCTCTCAACAGCCTATCATCTCACCCTGGCGGGATACACGGACATTTCTGTTTATGACAAGCACGAGACGATACCCCCGCAAGACTCTGCCGCCAATGATATCAACAAGATTCTGAGGGCGGAATATGAGGACCCGTTCTACACCGATCTTACCCTCGTAAGTTGCATCCTCCGAAATGAGGTGATACACTAAAATGCTTACTCTCGGGCAATAGGAAGCTATCAAGGCCTGGAAGACGCCACTTTTTGCGCCGCATTTCCACCAGGTCGGCTTTCTTCACTGTGTCTCAGGTAAGGCCCCTGACAGGGCCATTGAGACGCTCAAGAGATTCCACAAGGCCGCGGAAATCAACCCAGTCTTGGCTAAGCATGTTATCCCAATCGAAGGTGGCAAGGACATTGAGGAGAACGTCTGGCAGTACAAAGCCGGGCACTGTTCCGGCTGGAAGGGCTATCTCAACACGTTTGACGGTTACGTCCATTCTGGGAACGCCCTGATCGCCCTGTACAAGGCGACGCAGGTACGAGGCGTCAAGTACTTCCTCGGCCAGCACGGCGGCGTGAGGGAGATTGTTTACCAGAACACCCCGGGAGGCAGGAAAGCCACCGGTATCAGGACGCAGCAGGGCCGCCATGTACCGGCGAAGCTCGTTATCGTCGCAGTCGGCGCTGCTGCCGCGCGGCTGGTGCCAGAGTGCGGCAAGCAGGTGGTCGCCAAGTCGTGGTCCGTCGCACACGTCCATCTCACTGAAGACGAGACATCCGCCCTGCGTGGCATCCCCGTCACCTATGCCCGCGACTACGGCTTCTACTTCGAGCCTGACCCGAAGACCAACCTCCTCAAGCTGTGCCCCATGGGCGGTGGGTACGTGAACACGGATCCCAAGACCGGTGTCTCACTCCCGCCTTCGCATGCCGAGAGCGCCTTCATGCCCCTGCACGACCAGGAGAAGGTGCGGCAGCTGCTCCGAGAGACGCTTCCAGAGCTTGCCGACAGGCCTCTGGTGAAGCAGTCGCTCTGCTGGTTTGCCGACACTAATGACTCGGACTTCATCATCGACTACGTCCCCAAGTCGAGCTCGTCCGTGGTGTTGATGTCTGGTGATTCCGGGCACGCCGCTAAGCTTATTCCCCTGATCGGAGACTGGGTGAAGAACCTGCTCGAGGCCGCGGACGGGAAGCAACCCGTTGACAAATGGCGCTGGAAGGACGTCGGCGGCGATGACGGCAAGTGGGGAGACACTGTCAGCTGGCGTCTCGGAAACACCATGGAGTTTGCAGAGCTGCAAAACCCCAAGGCCTCCAAGTTGTAGAAGATATGTAGTTAATAATAGCATTATGTACTTTGATACTTCCAACCTGTCAAGCTGAGAATGAGGTGTGATCGCCCGTCTGCTGTTGATGCTGCATATGTATCCGAGCCTCGGGGTCGCCGAGGAGCCGAAACGAGTCGTGACTTCCGAGGCCCACAGAGGTTGAGCAATCAGGAGGCAGCTGAGAGACAGAAACGGAAGGTCTCGATGGGGTTGGGAGACTTTGAGGTGATCCCGTACGTTATGCAAAGTCCTATCCTGCAGACATCATGCATATTGTGTTCTTCATGTGGGAGAGAAAAGTCAAATCGCTGTTGTTCAACCAGACTACCAAATGCTATGCTCGACAATTGTTTGGGACATCCATTCCGTATCCTCGTGCTCTATCGAATTCGCCATATCCAGCAATTGAGTCATGGTCAGGCCGCTATCAAAAGTCATTTCCTCCAGATTTCCCGGCAGCGACGAGGTATAGCTCTCATTCTGGGACAAATCCGTAGCCAACGAGGAAATCACAGTATCGTGAGGGCTCGTGTCGTCAGCTATTTGCTGCTGCTGTTGTTGACATGGCGCCTCATTCACCGCGCCGGAGTCATCTGTTGCTGGCTGTGGGTGTGTTTGTGTCAACTGTTGCAACATGATTTCGAGTTGTTGCAGCTCTGCCTTCTGAAAATTTGCCACCGCATTCCCAGCGGCGATCATTTCATCTAAAACAGCATACGCCTTTTCAAGCGAGGGAACCACGCCTTCGAAGGCCTGCGGGTCGATTGCGGGTCCCAGCAATAGACTTCCCGTAGAGACGAAGATCGCCTCCAAGTCAAATGGAAGGAAGGTTTCTGGAGGTTCGTGTCAGAGAACAATGTAGAAATACTCGATTGTGATAAAGCTCACCCAAAAGACCCTGCGACTGTAGACAGTCGAGGATAGCAATCATCTGTTGGGAAGAGTCCATGCACATTTGTATCAAATTTCGCACCGTCTGAGATGATCCCAGTAGCTCGGTGCATTTACTCTCGGATTCGAATCGGATCTTCAAGAAGCAAAATAGCAGCGGTCTTGTAGCAAGGACGATGCACTGAAAAAGAGGATTGGTTAGCTTACGTTATGACCAGCAAATGGCTTTTAGAGCGACTTACCTGATGATGTAGTAGGTGTAAATGGGCCGATGTTCTGGAGATGCAACTTGTATCCCTCTCGAGTGGAAGCGCAAAGGACTGTTGAAGATCGTTGGCAACATGGGCCATACTTTCCAGGACGGTTTTAGTCCCCAGCATGAACTTGTTGTTGAGCCTCCCATCTCGACCGTATACCTCTGTTGAGTAACTTGGTTAGCCCGACTTCTGATAGTTATCGAGTTGGCACCTTACTTCTGTTAATACTGCCGATAACCTCAGACAGCTTTATCCTCATCCGCAAGGCCGCAGTTCTTTGCGATGAACCAGAATAGGTTGGCAGTTGGCACTGCACGTAATCATCGTGGATTGAAGGCGGAAGGCCAAAGAGGGACGTCATCTCTCGATCTAGAATATGTGCTGTGTACCAGATCCTTCGACACCTCTCGACATATGTCTCTCCCAGCACTTGCGTCGGCATGTCTGTGTGCATGCCCTCACCCAAGGCCATGCGTATGGCTTGGCCGATGAAGTTGTGGGAGGCATGCCGAAAGTCGACGCATTGCATGTACAGTGCAAGTGAGCAGAGAATCTCTGTCGAGAGAGCAGCTTGCTTCAGCAAAACGCTAAGGTCGGGGAGAAGCTGCACAGCTTTTATAAAGTAGTCATGGCCTGGGGGCTTTCGGCTTCTGTTGGCCTTCGTCGTGAATGCCTTTCCAAAAGCGAGTATCAAAAGGAAATGGATGAACCAAAGGTCCGTAGGGTCAGCCCTTGGATTTGGGTCTGAGTAAAAGTGGTATAGGGATTTCATAAAGGACTCTTCATCGAAGAGGTGGAACATCTGGCTGCAGTGAAACTTCACTGCGTTGACCAGGTAGATGGCATAGTCCTGCGTTGGGAGGGCCGGCATCTCGGGGCCCTCCCCAATGCGGTAGCCATCCCAATCGAGGGTGTAGGCCGCGGCATCGAAGATGAGTGCGCTCGTGGGTAGAGGTGTTTTGTTGATGTATTGGTGCGTGATGTTGAGGACGCGACGTGTGAAGGACCAGTTGGATGATGTTCCCAAGTAGACTGCATGGCTGTCAATGACCTATAAAGTCGATGTGCTTTGGGAATAACTCACATATCCTTCCTGTCGGCGCTGTCATAAACTCTGACTGCCCAGTAGACAATGGGTTGATGAGCGTCGAGGCCACCGGGTCCATGGGCGGCTTGGGGCGGGCGTCCTGCTGCTTCTCAGTGCCTCTCGAAGGTTGGGTTGAGTCTGGACCTTCCGCCCCTGCCATGCTTACATCGCTCTCAGACCCTGCAAGGAGTTAGTTTGCTCATTTCGGATGCGAAGCCAGAGATAACAGACCACTCTCGACTTTGTCGGCAGCCTGGCCGCCTTCGATCGAGTCCCGCGCCGGCTCATTGGTGCTCTTGCTGCGTTCCCATCGTTCGATCCGCTGCTGTAAGTCGATGATATAACTGGAGCGGCCGTGTAAGTGGGTGTTTAATTCTTCAGCGGACGGTGAGATGAGATTTACCCTCTGGTGACCACTATCCTCTGGTCGCGCTCATCGAATCTGCAGGACTGTTTGCGCTTGCCGCATGCATCGCATGGCTGCGACCCCGAACACTTGATCTTTTGCCTCCGACATCTTACACACCTGTCCAAGAGAGGGTCAGCGGAGCGGCCCAGAAAGTTGGCCGGCAGGCGCGCCGAAGAACGCCGAACTCACGCGTTTGAAGATCTTTTCGTAACCTTGTTGCGTCCAGTCCCGGGTTCCATTGCGCCGTTCCAATAACACAAGACAGAAAAAACCTGTTCCCAAAGAAAGAAAATTCAATCGAACCGAGATATTGATACAGTCTTTGGACACGCGACGGTGGTGCGAGCCTCAAAGGGTGACGTGACGACTATCGTGGAACCAGAAACGCGGGGTAGCGATTCCGTGGTGGAGAACTAATTTTTTTTTCCTTCTGCTGGGCACTGACTAGGGGGCTTATCTGCACTAAGTTCCGCATGCTATCTAGTCTCTTAGACTGCGTCGGTGATAAAGCACGATGTGCACTATGTATGTGTTAACTGTCCGGCCGTTATGCCCGATAACGGACGCAGCTAAGAGGTATCAGTTGCCTGCAAGATACCCCTTTGAAGATAACAGTCAATGTTCCTCTTGTTGACGAGCACGACGATGCATCCGGAGGGCCGGTCGTATGTCGGTTTTCGGGGGCTAAAGACACGCACCCATGTTGTCAGAGTGCAGAAGTAGTGATAGGTATCTCTCCGACGGTGGAAACAACAAGAGTCTCTGCCAATGAAGCGAAACAACTGACAGACGCCTCGGCCGGTCGAATGCGGGGGAAGAGAACGAACGGCTTCGTTCTCCGTGCTCCGTGTTGGCATCTGCCATGTACATGACAAGTCAGTCTGCCACACTCAAACTAGCGTAGTGTCTCATTAGAGCCGCCGCGGCTCATCCGATATCAGTAGCGAGCCATTACAACCCTCCTAGCACGTTAGTAGAAGGCTAAGAAAGGCCAATCGCGTCTTCCCTTATAGAAGTATCTGTTTATCATGTCTAGAGACAGCCCACGCCACTCACGCAGGCTTTCCTCTGGAAGAAAAAAGGCCGCGGACATGTGCTCCTGCACAACAATGCGCGGCGGCCTCTGCATTAGAGTCCGTATTTTTCGCCGACTAATCTGGCGACACTGGTGGCACACGCTCTGGTCGCTTAGACCGGGCAAGGTGGCAGCGCATTCTTCTTTGTACGTAACAGTTTCTCCACGACCACGCCGTCATCTCAACTGTCTCTGCGCTCCCCATGGGGAAGCGGGAAATAAGCGTCACCACTGCATTCCAAGTTCACACGTTCCCACCGGTCTCCAGACACGCGGGAAGCATCCGACAGTGACATCAGTGAGTCTGGCGCTTGGGCTAACTGTTGTCATTATGGTGGTCACGCGGTGGCTCTCCAGACTCATGCGCCGCCGTTGATGCTGTTCGCGGTGGCGCAGAAACGGCGGGCCAGGTTTTTTTTGCGTCGGAGGAGGTCGGAACCGCTTCCGTTGGTACGGGCAGAAGACCGGATCCTCACCCGATGGTGTTTTACTTCGAGACACCCCAGGGAGGGTCCCGCAGCAACAGGGATTCGCGCAGAGCGAGACCCTGAGATAGGCCAATGCCAGACGAGTCATGGAGCCGCCGATCTCCGCTTTCGACGCACTGGAAGACCGGCTGACCGACCGCCTCATAATTCTTTCGTGGTGAGAAAACGGGTACAGCCGACCCGCAAAAGGCTGCCGGCCCGACCAGGGCAGAGAGGCCAAATAACCCTCTGCTATCTGCGCGTTTTAACGGTTGCCTGCTATCCGTACGCGTTATTGCCGATGGGAGGGATGTAAACTCAGCGCGCGCTGTATCCGTGTTTGCCCACGGAAAACCTCGCTGACCAGGAAGTTTTCGTAATCTGGTCCCGGCTGATCCGTGGACCGTGGGAGTTCCTTGTCATCCGCCAAGGGGTTGAGCTGAAGGGGGCTATCAGATGAATGTCGCCTCAAGTGCCTCCAGTGTGTATGCATTCGTACCTCCAGTAAGAGTTGTGTGTGCGTCGGAACGGGTCCCGACTGCATATTTTATCAAAATTATCGAAGCTTTTGACAATTGCCGGACAAAGGCCGAATGTGCACCACTGCGCGCGACCCTGAAAAGGAAGTGCCATTGCGAGTCATTTCTCCCTAGCATCCTTGAACATCGTCCCGCTGTGACGTATCTCCCAGTCGATGAAGTCCGGGGAAAATATGGGGTTTCTCTCAGAAATAGGTGCGTAATTTACCTCATGCAGTGGGTTGTGTCCTATCTGACCTATCTGGTCTTGTCCTCTTGTTGGAGGAACCTGTCTGTCTGATAGAAGCGTGAACCTTGCGTCGCTACCTTGGCACGCCATGCCCCTGACGGCATTGGCCTTGAGCTGGGCGAAGCTGAAGAGAAGCGGCTCCAGCGCTAGACCAAATCTTGTTCAAAAGCGCGTCGTTCCCAACTCCAAAATCTCGAACGCCTGGATGTTTGAATTATCCATCTTCTCGCAGTTCACCTCGAGTCGCTCAATTGTACTGGGCTTTCGATCCCTTGTCCTCTTGACAAACTCATTTTGGTCGCACTCTATCTTTGTTGTCCTCCAAGGTTCACCTCAGCCTTCAATGTCTCACGGCAATTCATTAAACCTCTTCACCTCCTAACCGCCAACATCGGATCTCTCCTAGAGATTTGAAAAACTTCGACAATCGCACCCTCGACGCTTCAAAGTGACTGCTTTTCAAAAGACTTGAAAGATATTCTCCTGCGGTGACTTTGACGTTGTCCTTCGAATCGATCACATATCCACACTCCATCGACCGACAATAAAAACAAAAAATGGCTACCACCATGCATAAGAGCAAAGAAAGCCACCTCGACGAGTTGGGCCAGGTCTCAACCCAGTCCCAGGTCGGCGTCGTCTACGACGACCCGAACGCTAGCTACGATGCAGTTTTCGGTGAAATCGGTGAAGATGGTCCCAACTACCGCAATGTAAGAAAAAATCGGGAAAAGAGACGACGAACCCCCGTACAGCGACTAATCTTCCGACCAACAGGTTGGGTGGCTTGGAACAGCCGCTCTCATGATGAAGACCCAGATCGGACTCGGAGTCTTGTCCATCCCGGGAACCTTCCACGTTTTGGGAATCGTGCCGGGCGTGATTGCGTTGTGCCTCGTGTCGGGCGTGACAACCTGGTCCGACTACATTGTCGGAGTCTTCAAGTTGAACCACCCCGATGTGTACAGCATTGACGACGTTGGTCGCAAGCTCTTTGGCCCCATCGGTCGTGAATTCTTTGCCGTGGTTTTCTGTCTCTGTAAGTCGCCGCGCACATGTGAAGCGTTAAAACGCTCAGCCCGCTAATATCTACAACAGACTGGATCTTCGTTGCCGGCTCTGGTATGCTTGGTGCCTCCATTGCGCTCAACTCGGTTTCCACCCACGGTGCCTGCACTGCAATCTTTGTTGCTGTGGCTGCATTTGTTGGTTTCTGCTTCGGTAGCATCCAAACGCTTGGCAAGATCACTTGGTTTGCTTGGATCGGTCTCGTCGCTATTCTCAGCTCAAGTACGCATAACCCCTGAATCAGCAATTCTCCATACGCACTTAGCTAACAACTAAAAAGTCTTGACTCTCACCATTGCGGTCGGCATTCAGGACAGGCCTGCGGCAGCCCCTCAGGGCGGTGTCTGGGTCTCCGACTATGTCATCGTTGGCAAGCCGACCTTCGCTGAGGCGTCCTCCGCTCTCTCTACCCTCGTCTTCGCCTTCGCTGGTACCCCGGCCTTCTTCTCCATCGTCTCCGAGATGCGCGAGCCCCGCCACTACTCCCGATCTCTCTTCATCTGCCAGGGTGTTGTTACCGGCACTTACATCGCCATTGGCGTCATCGTCTACTACTTCTGCGGCTCCTACGTTGCCTCCCCGGCTCTTGGATCTGCCGGAACCACGATGAAGAAGGTCTGCTACGGCCTGGCTCTTCCCGGTCTCATTGTGACTACCACTCTCGTCATTCACGTAAGCTACAACACACTCCTTGGCGTGCCGCAACACCAACTAACAATTCTCCAGCTCCCCGCCAAGTACGTCTTCATCCGCATGCTCCGCGGCACCAAGCACCTCACTGCCAACACCGCGAAGCACTGGATCACCTGGCTCGGCTGCACCTTCAGCGTCGCCGTCATCGCCTACATCATCGCCAGCTCCATCCCCGTCTTCGACGGCCTGGTCTCGCTCGTCGGCGCCCTCTTCGGCACCCTCCTCTCCTTCCAGCCCATGGGCTGCATGTGGCTCTACGACAACTGGAGCGCCGGCAAGCTCGACAAGAACCCGCGCTGGATCGCCATGGTGTGCTTCAGCGTCTTCGTCGTCGTCAGCGGCTCGTTCCTCATGATCGCCGGCGCCTACGGCTCCATCGTGGGCATCATGGCTACCTACAAGGAGTCTGGAGGCTCCAGCGCGTTCTCTTGCGCTGACAACTCCAACTCCGTGTCGCATTAGAAGGAGTTTTTGTGGTGGTGAAGTTAGATACCAATTTGCATTTATCAAAGTCAATCGTTACCAAAACAAACGAACCACAGCCTCGTGATTTGCTCGTGATGTGTTAAGGCGATACGAGTCAAGAATCGCTGTAAAGAGAGGCTCATGACCGTCTGTGGATAACACACCGAGTCAGCTTGAGGAGGTAGTCCGAATAATCCCGCTGTGCATGTTTACGACTCTTGCCAAGAGTCTCAGCGTCCAAGACGGGTCCAACCGGCACGGCGTAAGCTGTTCAACAGGCGACCTGCATATCTGCGTTCGAAGACGGCAATGATTTTCGCGAATCTCCACACTTGGCTTCGACAATCTTGAACCTCGCGGGAGTGATCGGGTACCTGCCGGCCATGTCGCATTGTCCGAAATGCCGCGCAAGAGCCGCAGATGCAGATAACAGCCACTTTCGGCCAGATGACAGAGAACAGAATTGGTCGACTTGTTCGGGTCAAAAATGAAGCTCGTTGTAGCCTTGAGAGATAAGGTCAAATGGCAGCATATCTTAATACCTGGAAGCTTATTTATAAGAAATTTCTCTTTCTAGAACATCAAAAAACCTGCCTAACAAAACCAAACTAAGCTTTATTTTCTCGCTGGCCTAGAAGCCAAGCCTCTCAATATGTAACAGCTGACAGTTGGTGAACTCAAAATCATTTCTAATACAAAACAAACATTGTAACTCTCGATCCTGTGTTTCCCAAGCCCTCTCGCCATATTAATCCCCCTCTTTCTGCCCATCTACAAACAACAGATAGCTTCTTCTCCAACAACGAATACACTTGAACAACCAAATCGAACGACCTCAGCAACCCACCCCAAATCCCAACCACAGGATCTTTCGTTTTCGCCCCTCCTGTCATCCCGGCCGGGCACACGTTGAGCGCGCACTTATTTCCAGACAATGTTCATAGAGCTGTGGGCGTGGCGCAGATCAGGAATATCCGCGGCCGAGAGCGTCATCATTCCTGCGCCCGAAGCCTTGACGATCACCTTGTTGTCGTCCTCGGACCAGCAGGCCCCCTCGTCGATATCCTCGCAGAACTTGTACAGCGTCTTGGTGGGCATGTAGCAGAACATCTTCTCCGCGTACGAGACGAAGGAATGCCCCACGGCGCCGGCGTTCCGGTCGCAGAGCTCGCTGGCCAGGTGCCCGGGCTTGTGGCTCTTGTAGACCGAGGGGTCCATCGCGATCTGCTCCACGAGGTCTGGGGAGCTGATCCATCTCCGGGCGAGACGGGCGTAGCGGTTCCTGTTTCTCTCCTTGACGGCGGCGTCGCCAAAAGTCCCCATAGCAGTGACTGTTGGGAGAGGTTCCGTGACGAGGGTTTCGCTCTCTTCCATGTCTTCGGTCTCAGTTGCCCACTGTGGATCGAGAAAGGGGCCAGTCGGTGCTTTCGTTCCAGCCAACAAAGGGTCTATTGCCCACTTCTGGACTACGTGAGGATACGTCTCAGTGCGAAAGTTGAGGACCGGGTAGTTACGACAGTAGTAATCCATTTTCCGTATAGGGGCTTCGTTGGAGCGGAACTCTCTCATACGAAGCTGCATTCCGCTGAGATATTTTGGCTTTTGATTATCCTTGCCTCTGCCGATCCAGACGCATTTGCTAACGTCATTGACAGCACTCTTCAGGGGTAAGTCTTGGTTGGCGTAGTACCTGTTTCACTCTTAGAAAGCTGAAAAACATAACAACGAAAAGACACATCGGGGAAGTAAACAAACCATGGATTCTTCCTGCCGGAGATCTTCTCGCAAGGTGCTGCCCAGTTTCCCAGGGCGAACCCAAACTTCCTCTCAACACCTGGTATCTCCACAGTCATGAGCGCAATACAAGTTGGATTCATGTTGCCGCTGAGAAGGATGTATGAAGCATAACCCTCAGTATCAACCCCTGCGTAGCAGTGGATGCTGCCGGATGGGCAGAACCCCGGTCGGTATCTGGAGCCGATGTGATTTCCTCCGTCGCCAAACAAATGGACATCTGGCGCGTCGCCACCAGCGTTGATCATGGGCGGCTTAGTGGGGTCGAACGGGTGCGGTCCATCGTTACCGATCCAGAAGTTAACCTTCGTGTAAATCGGCACGTCGTCCGGCGTTTCGCCCGGCGTGTAGTGCGGCCGGGTTTTCGGTTTCTCTTGCTGACCATCAGGCCACCAGCCGAAGATGACACCAAGACCCTTGACGAAACTAAAGAGACTCGACCAGGCATTGAATGTTTCTAGCCATCCCGGCGTGGTTCTTAATGCTACGGCTCCGGTGGGCTGGGCGGTGGGGGGGTCAGCGTTGAGCCACACAGTTGCCGGGGTTGTTAAACCCGACACATTGAATGGGATTGATAGACCCGGCACATTGGATGGGACGGATAGACCCGACATGACTTGTCTCCTGTTCTGAAGATCGGGGCTGACGAAAAACGGGGTTGAAAAGATTGGCCTGAGCCGACTTAGAAGAGGATTCTCCACGAGGAGCCGGAGAGTGTTTGGCAGGAGCACCTGGCGTGAGTGGCGAATGGTTGATCAATAAATCTTTTGTCTTCTCGTATTCAAAATCTTGCGCGGTTCGTCCAACGACTTTGTCAATTCCCAAGCTTCCCTGCCTTCACGTGGTCATTATCGAAAGGGGCGTCACCCGATATCAAACTCGCATCAGACGAGGAGTCTGCGTAGTCCCTTTTCGTTTGTCGTCAGACAATTACTAAGCACCCGGTCTAGCTAAGAATCACAAGTCTAGTGAATTTGAACTTTCGATATATTGATATTGTGCATCATGTTGACATGTTGGAGGAGCGTCGTCGTTCAATATTGATGTGATGCCGACAGAAGTGTGGCCGACAAGGTGCGATCCAGATCAACAGCAATGGCAGCCAGCCCCCTGGTCTGTAGAACTACCGAAAACTTTAGGTAGACCTGAATCTTCGCTGGGCCTTCCCCGGAATAAGCCATGCATAGTGGCTGCGTATACCTTACGGCACGTGTATTGAAGATGGGGATATTCTCGTCTCCCTGGTCCCGGGATGTCAAAAGCATCAGACGAACCCTTGGCTTTGGCCAAAACATCCTACTTGCCATGATATGGCCCCACATGCACCCCAAAAGCCTCCCCATGGAGATGGCCCTCCGCATCTAGACGTCGGCAATTCTGGGGGGCGGGGGAAAGCACTCAAGGTGTCGTCGAACAAAAGCCGGAATGGCGTTGTGCAGGTCCAAAACGTCTCTGGATGGATAGATTCGGCACGGCGTCTTGTGATGAATGGCACAGGCGCCAAACCTTTTGCCAATCTTCCGGAACACGGATGAATCCAGAAACAAAAAAAGTCAAATTGTACTTCGTCTGCAATCCGGGCTCATCCCCTGATGAACAGACGAAAATATCTTCCACCCCTCCGAGAGGGCCTGCGGCAACGCCCACCATCTGTCCCGTTACCTTAAATATAATCGGGCTGCATGGCTCCATATAAGCTCTCGCCTCGGTCCACAGAAAGAGGGCACTCAGCAATGGCCGTCTCGATTGCTCTATTGGAAGAAAAATAGAACACTTGATTCTGCAGAGCCTACCCCCCGTTTCCTCAAAGGATACATGGCTTCGCGAGATCTTCACTTTACTCGGCCGCGGCCACTTGGCTCTGACAATGCGCGAAGCGCTTGCGGACTTCACCGCGCTTTATGACGGCTAGATCTAGATGTCTCCTATACAGCACGGCATCGCGTCCAGAAACTCTGGTTCCCTCTCGTGGATTTGTCTTGAAGATGGGCTGTGCCAAGAGGTGTATGACACAGGGCGAAGGCTCAAAGAGGCCAACTACATTTAGGAGTCAAAAGATGATTGCCGAAATATGTCTGCCTCCCTTCTGAATAATGCGTGATCTGGTTTTTATGTATAACCAATCTGCTCTTCCGTTGCTTTCTCCCTCCTTCTAGCGTCTTCTGGAAGGGTTCCGACAGGCTGCGCGTTGTCCTTGGTCCTTGAACGAGCCTCGGTCTGTCAACACCTTCATGAGTACCAGTCTGCACACTCCCCGTCGTCCTCATCGTCCCTGTCGTCCCCGCTACTACTAGCAATTCATGGCGACACGGAAGGAGACGGCCCAGTTCGCGGGGCAGTGAGCTCGGCCCTGACGAAGTGATGTTAAACGTGACCACGTTATACTGCCTAATATTCGTGATAAGTCAAAGCACCCACTTCTGGCCCACCCCTGCTTCTGGCCCACCGAAAAAATGATGCCCAGCCACCGACTTTCTAGATAACCCCCAACTTCAAATTATCACCGCTTTTTTCAACCTTTTCTAAATCGCTTCATTTACTC
>JANUHK010000422.1:0-20944 GCA_026319125.1 Colletotrichum noveboracense | reverse complement strand
GTAGCACACCGCCTAGCCCCGGTATGCTTCACCGCTGCTAGGCGCCTATCCCTGTAAAGTCCTTTCTTCCTTCTTCAGCTTAGAATAGTCAATCGACGGCACCTCTACGTTGAACAAGCCTAGGGGCCAGCCCCTTACAGCCAGGACCAATAGAACCACGTCGGCAATTGGTAGAGTTGATTGGAGGCAGGCGAGCCGATGTGGGGGACTCCTGATCAGCCTTGAATGGAATGATGATCTGACAGGGGAGAAGACGCCAGCCACTTGCTTGGAACTTGCACCATCACATCCTCCGCGAGTCTCGTATTCTCGGCTCAATATTCATTCATTGCGTGCAAAGGACAGAGTATGGATTCCGAGGCCCGTCGTATATCGCTCTTGGCGAAAGGACATTGGTGGATGAACACGTATGCTGGAACTTTTGTTTTGTGTCGGCGCACAACACACGCCAATGTTCTTTCTACCTTGCATCTCATGTTTCTGAATTATCGTGTTCGTGGAGATGCTTCCGTATTTGCGTTGTATCTCGACTATCGACCCTTCGGAAGATTGCATAGATGCCCGCAATGGTAGCAAAGGGTTTTCTATTCGAAGGATTTGTTCTCTATCCGCCAACAAAAGCACACACAGCGAGCCCAATTTACGATCTTCAATCTCGTTCACAGACAAAAAGGGAAGATTGCGGCCAGTGTGGATTGAACACACGACCTTCAGATAAGATGATTGAAGTTTACAGGATCGAAACCCACTTCAGTCTGACGCTCTCCCAACTGAGCTATGTCCGCCACGATCTTCGGTGACCTCGGGCACCTTGCGTGTCTTCAAGCCAACCAGCGCGCGAGATGAGGCAAGGAGGTCTCCACTGCTAGGGCTCGATTCCCACCCGAGAATCGTCAGCTCCGCTTCTGTGGGCATCCGCTGGCATCCACAGTAACGAAGACCACACAGCCAACTTGCCATCTTCATCGTGTAATCATATGGTCTGGTGGTGTAGTTGGTTATCACGTCAGTCTAACATGCCGAGTTTCTCTCACATGACTGAGAAGCTGCGCGTCTTTCACTGAAGGTCTCCGGTTCAAGTCCGGGCTAGATCATTATAGAAACTTTTTGCCTGCCGTGGCGAGGCACAAGATCGTACGAAGGCTGAATCGTGCCAAAGATCGCGGCGACTTTAGCGGCAACCCATAGAGCCGTTTAGCCGTCGCTCTTGTTTTTGTGACGATGTCCGGTTTAAAGTGGGTAATTTCGGTCGAGGCCCGTCCGGATTATGCCGGAGATTGCCGGAGCTCTGGACTACGCACCGGACTCCTCCCGGACTCTCAGGGTTTCAACGTCACGCTAGCCACGAACTACAACATCAAACTAAGCAATGCGCATCTTGGCGGACGACGCGCCCCACAACGAACCGCCTGTGCCCTCATCTTTTGGGACATTCCCCTTCTGTACAGTCCCCATTGGGATAGTTCCCGTAGCCGAGGCACTTGTCCACACTAGCTGGAGGGGCACGGTAGTTGTGATCGCCGATTGTTGTTTTCAGCTTTCATCCAAAGGAGACGCAAACCCAACATCAGTTCACGCCACAGGAAGATTAAGCATGTCTCATATGATTTGGAAAGAAGTCGTCTTTAATCACTCGCAAGAACTACCCCGATGTCTCGGCCGAGTTCTGAGACGAGTTTTCCTGGAGCTTAAACATGTAGGTCTATTGCCTTCCTCCAATGTCAGTTAACAAGACAACAAACGTGTCTCACGGTTTACACAGTTGGTGGATAAGCTTTTTACCCGCTGCACCCCTTCGGGGAGTTAGGTTATGTCAGTGGCTCGTGGTCGGCCGCGAGCAGGGTGGGCAGATATAAAACGTGGCCGTGCAGCAAACGTGCGGGCGGCTCAGCTGCCGCATGGGGCCACCAGATGAGGACAGACACCTTTTGCACTGTTAGATGTCGATTACGGGACGGTATGGGCCCCCGCCCACGCAGAGTCATGACTCGTAGGTTCGGCCGGTGTCAATGATACACCTGTAGCGACCTATCAGCGGCCTTCTAATATTGCTAGAGTATGTCCAAGCAATTGCCTCAAAAGGCTAGACGCACCCAGATAGTCTTGTCGGCATTTAGCATATGAGATTCATATGGCCCGACTGTCCAGAATGATGGCCATAGCCACCCCTGGAGACTTCATCGTGGTCCGTGGGAAAGTCGATGGAGACTGTATCCATACGTAAGCCGAGATCATCGTCTGCGTGCTTCTCTCTTTGTAGAGAAACCCGCGAACGCCTAAGGAAGCGCAGGGATTTACAACACGGCCTTGTTAGTTGGATCATGGATGCGGGAGATGTGTTAGTGCATTGAGGTTTGCCTGCCGGGAGTTGGTGGTGTGATCGGATAGTCGAGCCGACCTAACACGAATAGACCCTGCTCAGGCGTAGCTTAACGGGTATGTACGCCATGATCTGGTTGGATAGGTATGGTAGCTAGGTTTCAAAGTTCTACCTGTCAGACAATTCTGCCCCGACAACGGGTATCGTCACTATGGCATATGCCATGTTCGAGGATGAGTGGGGGCTTCAGGATCAACTGTGTCGTAGTCGGCGGCTGCTAGATACCGCCAACCCCAGAATCACAGTCCCAAGATTACTGAAGGAAAGTATCCTGCTTGGTCCTGATTCTTTTTTTTTTTTTAATACAGGGTTACGTATGACTCAGCGGACGTCAGCGGACGTCAGCGGAAGATCCAGGTCGTGTACAAGACAAGTGTGGCGCCGGGCGGCCCAATTGAATTAGTCCGTACACTTAGTCCCTTAGAACACCCGAGGAAGTGCGAATACGACCGATATACGATGGGCTCCGCGGACGTGGTGTGGGTTATGCGTCCCCCTCTATTAATCGCCCTTTGTATTCCTCTGTGTTACCACCCGAGAACGACTTCGCACTCTTGAGGTTGTGGTTCGGTGATTGTTCTATGAAGACGGTTATCACTGCCGAGATGCCAATCACCATCCTGCGCGGTTCTGCTTACTGTCTCGAGGCTCTACGCGTCACCGCCCAGCAACTCCCTGACAGCTTCCGAGTACGAAGGTCGCGAATATGCAGTCGAATCTCTCTCGACGATCGCATCCGAAGACCCGAACTGGTTGTAAAACCTGCAAGTCAAGAAAGATCAAGGTGAGTACACAATATCTCATGATATCGCGACAATCATCGGGGTGGTTTTCGCCAGGGAGTCTGGCAACATGGAGCTCTATCATCTAGCTCCCGTAACCCATCATGCCCGTGCCCCTAATGCTCAACGGCGGCTAGCAGGCTGACGGGATGAACGCCTCTATATCATCGTCAGCAGCCAAACAGCGACTAATAAAGCAACTATAGTGTGATGAACAGAGGCCAGCATGCAAGAACTGTATCAAACACGGAGTCGCCTGCGGCTTCTTATCATCTTCATCACGAGATCCCATGTTCTCGTTGGCGGAGCACCCGGGAGGGTTGAACTTTCTCGATCTTGAGCTTTTGCATCATTACTGCAACTTCACGGCCTACACTTTATCAGAAAACTCCCTGATGCGCGAGTTTTGGCGTTTAAATGTCGTCAAGCTCGGAATCGAGTGTGACTATGTTATGCGGAGCATTCTCTCCGTTTCAGCTCTACACCTCGCGCACCTTTGCCCAGAGAGAAAAGATCATCTGCTGGAAAAGTCCATGATGCATCACGAGATGTCGTCTAGAGCAGCAGTTGGACTAATGCAGGAGGTCCAAGAGAGCAACAAGGCGCAGTTGTTCATCTTCTCCGTGTTGACGATTTATATCGGTGAGTGACTTTCCACGAACTGTAAAAAACGTACATTGACTCGTCATTTGATATTTAGTATTAGCCAACTCCCAATATCATAGTGATGCTCCGCTGGCTGGCACTGAACAGTCGCCAGATTGGATCGTACTATTCTGCGGTACCAGATATCTGGTTGGAGAGCCGAACGACAACCCCCTGATCTCGCCCATTATCACGCGTACTCTAGCGCACTTCCAGACGCGCGAGAGGCCGTATCATCATACGCACCTCGGAGACCTTGAAGCAAACATCAACGCTTCCGAGCGAGATGTTGGATTACTTTCTATCTACAACCATGCTATCAACGAGCTTTACAAGTCGTACGGAGCGTTTTACGAGTGCACGGAGCCACAGGACATCACGGATGTGTTCGTCTGGATTGCGATGGTTGCTGATGACTTTCTGCCTTTATTGAGGGATTCCAGACAAAAGGCGTTGGTGATCTTCTTGTACTTTTGCATGCTGCTGAAGCAGCTGCCTAGTCAGTGGTGGCTAGACGCTTGGTCGAATAACCTGTACGGAAAGACGTACGGATCGTTGGACGACGAACATAGGCCGTGGGTTAGGGACCCGACGATGGAATTCAGCGACATCTGTTCGTGATATCAGCCTCTCCCAGAGAAACCTGCTACGCGCGGCAAAGGCATCGTCTAGATGGCCCGCCCTACGTGATCCATGATCTACCGCTTGTTTATTGTCCATACCGCAATCGGGATGTGGATACCACAATGCCGCGTGGAAAATCTCCGAACGCCGCGGCAGTTGGTGCTTCTTTTATCTGCCCACTTGGTCCGCGGGAAGCGCGGCCTCCGGGTTGACAGCCATCTCTTTCCATGTATAAATATTCGGTATCCGGGTCGCCTACGCCGAGAATACATTGAAGGTAACTTCAGCGATTCGACCAGCGACAAAGGCTGAGGAGAGCATGTTGTAACGAGAAGGTTTCCATCCGTGTTCAAGAAAGGTCCGGAAAGTGGGAGGCCGATTGCACCAAGAGTTGCAAGGCGCTCTTCAACATAGGCCAGGGCCTTGTGCGATTTTGCTTTGCTCGATGTTATCGATGGACATAACGCGCTCGATGACAGTATTGTTGTTGACGTTCTTTTGGCAATCACCTGGGAGACTTTGTAGAGAAAGCAAAGCCAGCAATCCTCCGGTCTTCTCAACTCCCCTAAAGCTCCGTACTTCGGCTGTCTGGATCCCAACGGATAGCGGTGTCGAATTTCTTCTCGTCTGTCATTCGAAGTCGTCGTTTAGAGCCACACGGTAGGCATAGGAGGTAGTCGGTAGAAGCTCGAGTGGCTTTGCTCGTCGACAAAGATTTGGAACATTTCGAACAGGGGGCGCGAGATCGCTGCGTTCCATCGTCAACATCCCCGCGGGACTGAAGACAAGACACGGCTGTAAAGGGCGTCTGACCGAAGGAAGAGCCGCGCAGGCTTCGGAACACTATCTGTAGAAGTGGGAAAGAATAATCAGCAACAAGCAGTGTGTAGAATCCCAGAGATCCTAGCCCCTAGGTTCGATCCTGTTGTCAGGGGGGACGCAGCTGGCGATACTCAACTCGAACAGGTCCTCGCCAGTTCGCGCTCCACCTCTCAAGCCGCAGTGAAGACCAACGCATGATACTGCCGTGAAGCTTCAGGCACAGAGGGTTAGGAGAACAAAACTAGGAATCCCACGGAGCGACAAACCAGACATTTGCTGCTTCTTCAACCACTCTTCGGGCTTCCGCGGCGCCCAGCACTGTCCTGATTATTCCTTTTGGCTCCGCCAATCACGTCGCACTGTCTCAACGAGGTCCAATGAGCGTGAAGATTTTGCACAAGGCCCATTTCGTCAGTATGGGTCGTCGATGTTGGGGGGGGACGAGGCTCCCGGGAGATGCCCCGACAGCCTGGCGCATGACAGCGAGGAAATAACAACAGTAACAATCCGGAAGAAGCAGCTGCAGTGTTTGTACATAGCGTAACCAATAATCATGTTTCTCACATCATTGAAAGCCATCGAATTGTGCAAGCCGAAATATTCGTACATCTCGTATTGTTGTCCGAGTCCGAGCCCTTCGGACTATGACTGTGGCTTGGCCGTGGAAAAGGAGAGCACTAACCCAAACGTTGGCCATCTCTGTGGCTAGTGTGCAGCGCCATACTGAACACCCGAATTACCCGAGGATCCCAGTCAGTCTTTCAAGCACGGCGGCGCTTACATATCCTTTTACGGAAAGAATCATGCACTACCAGAGGTTGAAAACTTGAGCCCCGAAACAAATTTCATCGTCACCTGTCACGTAAAACAAGATGCAAATGCGTAGGGAATATCGGCCATAAGTGCAGTTTAAACCATGAAATATTGCAACAAAATCAGAGCTATCCTTAGTTGCCCAATACTCGCAGCTCTAAGCCAGTTGTTTTTCCCATGTAGTAAGGGTTAACTAGATTCTCCCGGAATGATGCTGCCCAGGATCCACATTTCACGATCACTCAGGCGTAGGGAGATAGGGAGATGCATACAGGAGTTGACAGGTCATGTCTGAAGCACAGCGTGCGCATCAACGCCTGGACTCTCCCACTCAAAGACTTTTCGCTGGGTATGTGTTCAAGTCTAATGTAATGGGATCACTATGGAATATTTTGGTCTGAATAATGGAGCGCAACATGTCAACACGATATCCAATATGGTGAACGCATGCGCTGAGTGGCCACGATATTTAGAGCTGGAAACTCGGATAACGTAGTTGAACGTATATACTATGGAGCTCAAATTCTGTTTCGGCGACACTCATCCGTAGTCAAAAAGGTTTGCAACTCCTGAGTCATGTATGACAGCAAAGAATGTAGAAGAATAGAAACCTAAGTATGCGATTATGGTGGTTATTAGAGCAAGCAGTAACCGTTACATACGGCGAGTAAGAAGTTGAAGAACGTTACCGTTCAGTGTTTTCAACAATCTACAGAACGTCTCGAGCTGAAAGTTCAGATGACTACCTAAGTATGATAGTTCGCGTGTAATCAATAGGTTGTCGGCTTTCACCTCGCTCTAGTACCCAGTCCCAAAATGTGAGCTACATTCCAATGCCAATTAGATGCCAAGGTGCCTGAGTGTAAACAATCCGGTGGAAGTTTCTTTTGTATGTGCCCGGTCGCAATCAAATACATAGCCTCCGTCAATGGAAGTATCCTGCGTTACAAGCAGGTTAGGGCAACTGACCGCACCATAAAGCAAGACCTTCAGCAGTGACAAAGCCGCTATCCTTAATCATCATGCCTTGGTCTGCACTACATATTTTCGCTAGCCAGCACCCCAACTGGTTGGAAACTCGTGTCTACAACGAAACCAACAGTTCTGCCACTTTTGTTCCACACAACCCATCTTACAAGATCAGCGCAACGCATGTACGACTCTGGTATTTGATCATTCTGCGCCCTTTGCCCGCGTGATCTTCTTGACTAGCATTAACACAATCCCATCTTCACCGACAGGCCTTAGATACTTCATATTTTGGATTTCTTCTCCGGGTGGTCATATATATAGCTGGCCATCAAGATCATCTCTCAAAAGCTGTTTGCAACATATAAGGTGGGTGAGGCTGCAAAAAGCAGGATCGCACGCCTGAGAACTCTTGAATGACACTGCAGTACAAGCCATGAACTTCATGCAAATCAGTGTAGATACACAGCCTGCGGCCCGCTCTTGCGCAACGCCATTGCCTCCCCGTCCATAATGCCATACACAAAAGCATCGCCTATCAAGGAGAATAGAGGAGTCGCACTACTTCGAGGGCTTTTGTCGCCCATGGATGGCCGCAGAATGAACGGCACCTTGCCGCCCGAAAGCACCCAGACCTCGTCCCCCTCGACTAAGTTCGGTGGACCGACACCAACGTATCCTCTCTCCGTGACAAAGAAGGTCTGACCAGCTATCATCATGCGCACGGAGTTGCAGATGAGTTTGTTCAAAGGACTGTCTCCATGGAATTGTAATGCGGCAAGGCGAGCGTCGTTGTTATTAGCCCTCCGCAGCGGGAACTCTTGCATGAGAAGGTCTCCCATCATGGTTCGCCAGAATACATCAGCTGGAGTCTCACCACTGGGATACCTCCGGTCTCCCAGCGATCGTTCCATGAGCTGCTGCCAGATCTTCGTGGATTCGATGACTTGCTCGTTCAAAATGCTCTCCGGGCCATCTCCTCGAAGTGGGCTTCCGACCTTTTGTACCGTGTCTACGGATATTCCCCTTAGAGAGAGCAGGCTGCCTTCATGCAATGGCGGCGTGAACTGCAGATCCTCTCCACAATCAGCCGCAAACTTCTTGTACCGGTGGGAGTGGTTCCACCACCAATGGGGGGTGTTGTCAAAAGGTGTTTGTGACAGGTCAATCGCCCATGAAGGGAGATCTGGGATGCTGTTCGCGCGCAGGCCGACAAGTGGCCTGAGGCCTTGCTCACTCTGTATCAGCCCCGTGGTAACCTTCTTGTATAGATTGACGACGGACATGTCGTAGTCGCAGATTTGCACACCGGGGATGGGTGTGTGTGAAAACATGCCCATCAGTGCGAAAGCTTTGTCCCTCGGGTCGGTTGCCTTTCGGTGTCGCCATCGCTGGAGTATGTTCAGCGGGTTCTCCCCGGCCTCCGCAATCTCCAGCCCACGAACTGGCCCTGTGAAATTGTTGACGATATCGTGGAATGTGTCCAGGATAGGGAAATGCAAGCGTGGACAGAGCCCTGAGCACAGCCTCCTTGATGCCTGCTTGAACGTGACCCAGGGCAGACACAGCGGGCCCCATAGGATCAGAGCATTAGATGGGAGCACGACTTCCTGGACCGTCCATATCCGCGACCACCAAGGGTTTCCATCCAGGGCCAGAGCCTTGAAGGCGCCATGGGCCCTGGCCAATCGATCAGGAGTCGAAAGCCCCGGAGGGATGAACTTCGAGTCACCCCACTGCCCCGCGCACATGCAAATGAAGTCGAATGCTCCCTCTGCATCGACAACAGTGAGCGTTTCAGGAAGCTCGCCGAGCCAGATCAGGCATCTCGAGCAGTTCTTATAGATCTGGCGCATTATGGAGACCTGTCGCGTCTTATCACGCGAATCCAACTGATTAATGCATAGCTGATCGACCCAGAGGGGCCGCATCATACTGGGCTTCCGAAGGCGTCTGAGGGCGGCCTGGAGGCTCTTTGTGATTTTGACTGTTGCTCCTGCTACCTGGATTGGCTCCAAGTTCAATTGGTCTCCCCAGACGTATGACAGGGCCTCGTATGGCTCGCAAGTTCCGAGCTCCGGATTGCGGATGTTGCAGCGTAAGTCATCATCATAGTTTGCTGGCAGCAGGTCGAGAATCCGAAAACCAGTTGTTGAATCCATTGAAAGTTTTGGGGTGGTGTTTTGAACCATGAATGCTTCCGTTCGTAAAAATGTCTAGCGCTTGTTGAAATGATGATGGGACCGGTGGTGGAAGCATGAGACACAAGAGCCTACCAAAGTGCTGATATTCGTGGGAGGCTTTGCAGAACGGTACACTACTTCTCGGCGAAGGGGAGCTTATTATGGGCAGAGACTCTTGGTGCACTTGGCACTTGGAGCTGAATCCATGCGATGTCACATAGCTCAAGCCCAGGTGCCGTGTCTCGATGTCATTGGATCATCATCGCATGTTGTAGAAGATATAGCTGCTAGGTATTTCTTACAAGTAGGTCAGAGTACCCAACTGCGCCAAAAAACAAGGGCTTTCTTTGGTACAAAAACCCCGTTGTCATTGTCCCCTATCGTAGCTTCTACTGTAGATGGGCTGGGTGCTAGAGTAAGAAAAAGGGAAACCATGGCAGGTTATTTTCTGCTATAATACAGGTTGCCTCGCTGTCTCGCACTGCCATTGGAGACACATGATGGTCCGCTCTAGGCCCCTGTTTACTTATTGAAGTGTGTGAGGTGCCGGGCTCTGTCAGAGGGAACTAGGCAATAACGGGACATACGAGGGCTGAGCAGTGAGGCAATGTGGATGCTGTAGGAATTTAGATCTAATCATTGGGTCTGATAAGGATAAACTTCAGAAATGCTTGACGTCAAGACCCGGAATCCATCGACGGTAGTTCAGGGAACCTTGCCTTTTGCAGGAAACGGCTCGGAATCCGAGGTACCCAGTTCGGGGTCGAATGCGGGGTCCAACGACCACCGTTTCTGAACGCCTTCACACAACGTCTTTTCTCGACCAATTTTTCCAATCCAGAAAACCGTCAAGAAAAGATGACAGATATCGAAAAGTATGAAGCCGAATCCACTTCACAGCTGGAGAATCTCCCCACGGAGGTGCTACTCCAGATCCTCGCACACATAGACGATGTGCACTGCCTGTGGAACATCATCACCTCCTCGCCCGCCTCATTCCGCGTATTCAGTCAATATAGCGCCGACATATTCTGGCAGTCCATCTCAGAGAGCACAATCACGCCGCAGACACAGGATATCATTCGTTTTGTGATACAGCTTCGCGCCGGCGCCCATGAGGAGACAGGCTTGGACGAGATTTTCCGAAAGATAAAAGACCGGGAGGCTGGTATTGTGCTCGGGAAAAGCGAAGAGGCGGGCTACGACTTCGAAAGTCGCGATGCCTCGAAATTACCGTCTCTCAGCGTCTTGCGCAGCGTGCTCTCGACAGCGGCGCAGGTTCACTGCTTGACCAGGTCGTGCATTGACCATAACCTACAACAACTGGTTGATGCCAAGGCAAGGGGACGGCTGGAGTGGGCTCCGGAAGACGACAGGGCGCGGAGGCCGTCATGGGTGGAAGAGCAACGTGTTCTTCGCGCATTTTGGCGATTGCAGCTCATATACGAACTGAAGTTGGCGGTAAATACGTCACGAGTCCGGGACACTCCTGGAACAAGCGATCATGCGAATGACTTCGACATCCAGAGTTTCTATGACAGCAGCAACAGCAATCTCAAGGTCGCTTACCACGAAGTCATGACAGCGATTGAGTACGTCCGGCATATTAAGGCTCACAGAAGACACAGCTCGGATTCAGAGACACATCGACTGCCCCAGCTGACTTGGCCTGCGAAGGATATCCAACCTTCATCAAGGCGGGTACCAACAACTGTTGCCATGAGAAGGTCTTCGCTAGTGCTGCCAGCCGACGGCCTCTGGATTGTTGACAGCATGAGTCGAGGCGCTCACTCGCCGATCAAGTACGCGGGCTTTGAGCCTTATAGGTTTTTGGGTTTTGCCATCTGGGACCGTCATCGGCTCGCAGAGCTTGGTTTGGCCAGCCCTCCTGGCCATGGTCGCGTCACGGGTCTGGGGTCCTACTTTTCCTACTGGCTGAGGTTGCTGGACGCCCGCGACTTGGCTCGAGCTGAAGAGGTGATGCGGGAGGTTGAAAACCAGGGAGGACGACTGGGTCCGCTGCAGCCTATGATCCAGGACAATGCGTCTTGAGATGTGACTTGTAGAGTTTTAGTCACAGTTTATCAATTACACGATGGTCACGAGTAGCTGTACGGGAATTGCATCCCGGGTTCGACTCTATCACACACGATGGCTCGATGCGAAGTGTTCATTAGACGGGCCAAGTGCTGTTTCAAGTTTTTCAATGATTCTTCCTAAGTATTTCCTGTGTCTCTGATCTATCTTTTCTTGATGATGATGATCGCTCCTCGTATTGTTCCGTCCCAAGAATTGCACCCGGCGATGAGAAAGAAACCCAGAGCACTTCTTCACTTCCCACTCACCCAGTCAAGTGTGACTTTCTGGTGATTGCATCGTTGCTTTGCGAGTCCGTGACTCTGCGATGTGCCCTAGCCTTTGTCCTTGGATCCTTCATCGCACGACATCCTTCTGATCTGGGCTTAGCGCATCAAAGTGCTGCTATCATAGAGGTTGCTGAATGCGAGACTGAATCTCGTGAGTCGCTGCCTTATCCACCTTACCTCCTAGTGCATCCTGGTCTTTGATGGACTCAGGCACCTCAACTTGGCTGTCTGATGTTCCGAGGAATCCCAGCGGAGGTTCTCGGACTTGCTTTTCTGCCGCAGTTTTGGTCATGTCTGTTGTCTCGCATGCCTTGTTTGTGGGCATTCGACTGATCTCCCGCGCGTCTTGGAGAAGACCAAGTCCTAACTCTGGCTCATAGCGAAGACGACCAGTGCCGCATTGCTGTAAGTACCGAAGAACGCGGCGGTATGCCCTGAAAATGGGGTTGTTCTCCCATGAACGTATCTCGTCGGCTTCCAGGCCCATCTGAAGCTGTGCTTTGAACCAGACGTCTGCCTCGGGGCAGTCATCCCGACGTTTGTTAAGTCTCTTGGGGTTCGCGATGATGAATGCGATAACAGTAATCTCATCGATGGGCAGTTGTCCCCGGAAGATCTTCAAGGCTTTTTGGGTGACAGTCTTGAACTCGGGGGAGGAAGCAAGGCGGTTGAGATACACGTCCATTGTGACACCCGGGACGGTTAAGATGCTGCATACCCGTAGTTTGGTGTGGCGAGGGAGTACCCCGTTCTCGGCGTCGGGCTTGAAGATGAACTCTGCAAGTTGCGTGGCCGTGTTGAAGTGGGGCATGGTACCAACTGGTTGCGTCTGCGATGATTTAGACACTGCCGGAGTGACAAACTCCCTAGGGTCTTCCAGTTTCTTCTTCTTAAGCTTTGGTGTTCCATCTCCAGATGAGCTGTTCAACGTCTTGTTACGCTCGCCACTTATTTGGCCATGTGCCCTCTTCTCACCCGTCGTGGCAATCTGCCCCGCTTGGTGCTTGGTGGGCTGCTGGGTTCCTCCAAATTTCGATCTCATTTGGGTGCCTGAGCCGGGCACAAACATTTTCCGAATAGGAGCAGAACTGTTGTCCTTCACCTTCTTGTCAGGCAGGGATGCCTCTGTGGTCTTGCCTCCAACCTTGGTCTTTGCCCAAAAGGGCAAGGGCTTTGCAGCAGATGGTCCGCCTTTTGATTTCGCCCCCATTTTCGACGGGGCGGCTGATGTGTCCTACAAAAAATGATTAGAAGCCGTAATATAATATCTGAGGGAAGTTACAACTAACTACCTTTGTTTTGAAAGCCGGGTGAGTATGGCCCTGTGAATGGGCAATGCCGGACTTGACGCTGGCTGAGGGGGGAAGTGCCATCGTTGATGTGTGCGAACTTGACCAAGGATTATGGTGAAGCTGTGCTGTATGCGAGATATGTGAAGCTAGGTAGCCTATTGTTTCTGTTGAGGCACGCTTTTTTGCGTGTTCCAGATTGAGAGTTGAAGGAAAGGCGGCACAAGGAAAGATTGATGGGATAGACTTTTATTGACTGTGGTACCCGGCGTTTGAATGTTGGAAGGTGCGATGTTCTGACAACCGAAGGCAAGTGCTGCACTGCCTCTTGTGATGCGATGAGGAGTCAGATAGAGCCCCGATTTTGATGTTCCAAGGATATGAATATGATTCTGGAACAGAAGGCTTTTTATCGTTAGATTTCCCGTGTTCAAAAGTGCAAGAGTCCACTGGCTACTTACAAAATAAGATAGAAGTACATTTTTGGGTTCTACTCAGGAAATGGAAGGCAGACTATATATAGGGTTCCATAGCAACTACCGGGGAAGGTACGGCCAATATGCAAAAGCCACACGGGATAGTGTGCCATGTCCTTGAAATAGACAAGAACATTGTTTTTATTATCAAGAAGATCTGGAGCCTCCTATCGAAACGTGATATCATAGGTTCCTCTGGCTACTTCTCCTTGGAATTCTCGCGGTCTCCAATGTAGTTCACTGGCTGCAATTTCGATCTTGTCGCTGGGAGCAACTTAATCATTCCTCTTTCGATTAGACATTATGTAGCACGTTCTTTAAACGGGTTTCGTTGGATACAAAGACCGAAATAGCGGCGAATTTTCACCTCATCAATGACTCTGTAAAAGTTGATGAAGAATGCGACAGTGAGCCAGCTGCCCACTTAGCAAACTCAGCCATCCAAAGCCAGCAGAAGATGATCGGTATCAATGCAATCAACACCCACCAGAGCTCAATCGTCAACCGTCGTCTAAGCCAGCGTTGACATCGTGCGCCAAGTTTCCTGCGGTGAGAGCAAACCGATGTGCCGTACACAAGACAGCCCAGGCCCGGCCTCGACTCGCATTCCATGTGTTCTCGTCGTCTTTGCATCAAGAGTCTAGCCAGCGTTAGTCAACAGGCTGTGCGTTTGCAAGTGGGAGGGAATCCATACGGTACGCTACCCCTGCAAAACCGTAGATCGCTGCCAAGATCGCATCGCTTATCGTTGGGACACTCGAGATGTAACATCCGGCGTTCCATCAGCCATTCCACCTTTAACCGGACACCAGTGTCCACGAGGTAGTAAAAGTAGCTGCTGGTATGCTTGAGGGAGAGCGCATCGGGGTAAATGAGCTGCTTCGATATGAGAAGGTGAATTTCCGGAGGCAAGTCGGTGAATCCGGCATGAGTGCTATCCGCCGCCTTGCATTTTGAGTGCCGGCCTCGGGCGTCTGCGGGGCCCGGGGTGGGTCGTCGGAGAGACACGGAAGACTCCATCGTCGGGGATGAAACGGGGCAACGCCGCGTTGTAAATGAGGTGATCTAGGCTGGATACCGGTGCGCGGGTAAAAGGTACCAATTCTTTGTCGGGCGTTGTGAAAGAAGAACAAAGGTTATCTAACGTTGCTGTGGGTTGCGAGGGCCAACCAAATATGTAGCCAGAAATCCTGCTGCCTTCGAATGATGTTTTGAGGACACCTGTAGTGTGGCAGCGCTCCTAGCGCGTCAGATACGAAGTTTCAGTCCGTCCGTCACCGGGGAGGGGGCAGCGGTTTTGCGTTGTCAGCGTCAGGCACACTCCTAGTGTGGCTGGTTTCACGAGCCGCTTTGCCGAATTCGGAATTGAACGTGGCGCGGTCATCAGGCAACATTCCGAGCTGGAAGGATGTTCCGCGTTCGCCTAACTATGCGCTGGGGCCTACTTAATAATTGTAAAAAAGGAGATGGTTTTGGTCACTTGACTTTTCAAAACTGGGTGGAATTCCACGGTATGCCGAATGCATCTGAGTCACTTCCTTGTGGCGATAAGTGCCGACCGCTTATGTCTGGTAGTGCACTAGCACAACATGCAGTAGTCGATGGGATAGCTACGAAACTGGATATAACAAGACTTGTGAAAGACGCCCCGCCCGCTTTTTACTTTTGGCGTGCTTGACTTTGTCGGAGCTGTATGCATCATACCCTAAAACCCATACGCGCAAACTTTGCTCAAGGGTTTCTACCCTCGAACGCAGTTTCTCAGTCCCAAGATGCTTCATCGCCCCGCTCTCCAGAAGATATCCCTCCCAGGACCCCTTGGCTTCAAATCCGTCTTCGTGTGACATCATGCTCTGTCACGCTTGGAGAAACTTTTGCACCTTTATGACCAGTCTTTCACCACTGTCGGTGAGATCTTGGATCGTCTCCTTATCATCTGCCTTTTGGAGATAGGCGGAATGCTGTATAATCTTCGATAATTTATCGTCAAGCTTTTCCAGCAAGATGGCCAGGCCTTTTATCATTTCCATGTCCTTATCGCTGATTGATTGACCACACTGTCGGCAGCTCATGATCGTGTCGTTGAACCAAGTTCCTATGGAGATCAAGTCAAAGACACAGTAGAGGAAGAGCAAAGGCGTTTTCCTTGGGTCCCATCTGGAAAGATCGTATTTTGGTGGAATTCGGTACTTCCCTGCGTCGCTTCGTGTAGCAACGAATCGTACAACTCGTTGCCCGCTAGCACTGTTCATCTGAAAACGATCTCGTTCCCCGTCTGTGCCATCTGACTTCGTGTTGTTTTTCGTAAAAGCCTCGTTGGTTGATATGTCATCCACATAGGGATGTGCGCGGATGACTGTTGTAATTTCCCTTGGCTTGTTGATGGAGGCTTCGGCGTGCACAATTGGTTGATCCATGATTGGCGTCTCTTTTGTAGTTGCCTTTGACTTTTTGGGGGTTGAAGTGTGCTTTTTTGAGGCGGAAGATGACTTCTTCGAGGACGATGGCCTCGATGACGATGCCTTTAAGGATGATGTTGACGTCCATGGCCAAATACCTGCCCAGGTTTCTTTTTGCTTTTTCGACGTTGCTGATGTTGTGGCAGGAGCTGGGGAATTTCGTTGTTTATTAAGACTCAGCTTCGACTGATTTGGCGAAACATGATCGGGCGACTTCTTGGGCTTGTATCTTCTTTGCCTTGATTTGGTCTTCTGTTCGCGTGAACGCAGTGTCGGCTGATGCATCTCTTCTGGACCAAAACGAAGACGTTTACGTTGTCCTTCCGGCCCCGGTTTCTTTTCTTCATAAACGTCAAAGTGCGCCATATCGCACTCAGTCCTGTGTATTATGCCAGCCTCGTCCACGAGGAAACGGGCTGGGCGAATCGGATCTTCTGGTTCTGTTCTTCCTATCTTGCTGAGCATAAGCCTTATGCCACCAGTTAAACCATTTTCCTTAAGGTCAGGTGGGATTCCAGACAGTTTATGTGTCTCGCGGGTAGTTGATATTGCAGACGGCTTATGTGTCTCGTTGGCAGTTTTCGCGCAGATTATTGCGGTGCTCCATGTCGCGGATGCAACGGATCCGGTATTATCTGTTGGATCAACCTCATCTTGAGACTGAATACCACCCTCTGAAGTATCATCTTTCGAAGAATCATCCTCCGAAGAATCATCCTCTGAATCGTCTTCTGAATCATTCTCTGAAGAACCTTTCTCTGAAGCGTTGGATGAACTTTGAAGCCAGTTATGACTCATGATTTCCGTTATTGTCGGTCGATCTTTGGGCAATGGGGATAAAAGTGATTGTAGAAAGCTTGCCAGCAATTCCGTAACCCCACAAGCACTGAGATCTTGTGATGGAAATTGTAATTCATCTGTGACATACTTTTGGAGCAAACCAAAGTCGGTCATGAAAAGCGTCTTGGTCACCATCGTGAACACAACAGCCCCCAGCGACCAGATGTCAACGGCGTAAGGATGGGTACGATCGGTAATAAATCCAAGCATTTCTGGCGCAATAAATCCCAAGGTGCCCCTTCGCATCGTGCCAAGAGTTGATTGATCAGGACGCAAGCGTCTACTGATGCCAAAGTCGGAAATTTGGACAAGCCAGTCGGGACCTCGAGACACCACAAGAATGTTCTGCAAGTCTTCTGGTCAGCGATTCATCGTTACCAACCACCACCACTAGTCACGTACTCCTGGCTTCAAATCTCTATGTGTGAACCCATTCATATGCATATGATGAAGACCCTCCGCGAGTTGGCGGGTAATGATCCTCGCCTCGTCTTCCGGAATGGGGCTCGAGAGGTAGTTTTGCAGGTCACCGTGCGGCACATACTCCATAGCGATGAACATAGCCTCCGAACTCTCGAACCATCCATATGACTGGACGAATGATGGCGTGTACTGTCGATAAACATCAGCACTGCTCAAATTGATCTTAGCACTCCGCTATCGGCATGAATACTGCCTACCCGCTCCTGTGAGAACTTCATGACAGCTTCGAGCTCCCGATAGTAGTCCACTTTCTCCGTCAAAGTTGAGTCAATCGGTATTTCCTTGACTGCTCTGACAGTAGGGTTATATTGTCTAGCGGGTCGATCGCATGTCTCCAGCCACACTGTCCCACAGGCACCTTGACCTAACCGTCTCTTTCGCGTCCATCTTTCCTGTATCCGTATTTTCCATTCGCGTCCGGATTTCCCACGCTTGTAGAATGTATGCTGAGTATAGGCCGGGGAGAACGTTGTTTCGAGCTTTGATTCCTGCACCAGGTCCGACGACGGCGACATGCTGAATCATGCGGGGTCGTCAAGGGTTCTTGCTTGACAATGTCATATCGTGATCACCTCTTCTGCGACGAATGTACCAGTTAGCCGCCAATGACAATCATACATGGGCACACGTACTCACAACTCTCAGATAGCAATTTGGTTCGGAAATTTCTCGAATGTGGGTGTGAAGTCCTCGTCTGATCGTCAATCCGGGTCGTCAGCTTTACGCGCGGGGCCTTGGCCGTAATCCTCAGCCTGATCGTAAGGCCTGCCTGCATGGGACCTTGTGCCTGTATTCGCCAACACCTGCATTACAGCGGGACCCAGACCCGCCAGCCCCAGTGAAACTAGATACAAAAAGGCAGCCTGTTTGTTGTGCATTGAATTTACCTCGTCCTTGCTGCCATTCTTCCGCGTTCAGTTGTGTGCCGATCCAGGCTTACTACTGCCCAACGATGTCAGTTGAGTTGGTTTTAGCTGCCATTTCGGCTGCAGACCTATGTCTCACGTATGGTTACGAACTTCCAGTTACCCAAGTACAAAAGCTTTAATCACAGTAGACAGATATGGAAAAAGGTTAATCGAAGCCTATCGAGATATCCGAGATGCCACGGAAGCTGTCCAATCCAGGCTGCTCATCATAGAGGCCATCTGGAGCAAGACTGCGATTCAAGTCGAGTTTGTCAAGAGAATCGCGCAAGCACTGGAGGAGGACCATTGTCGCATTCACGTCGAAGCTCTAGAGGTTCTCAAAAGCAAATTGATCTTGGCAATTTCGAGAATCCAATCGGTGGTCAAATCAGGGCCCGAATCATCTGTCAAGAGATGGAAGTATGCGAGGGTTCGCGAGGCAATCGACAACTCAATTACGCAGCTTCAACAGTGGCAAAGTATCTTTGACCCGACGTGGTACTTGATACTTCGGATAGGAAACAAGTTGATTGACGATGAACTGTCGAAGCACGGCGACACAGAAAACGAAATGATGTTTCTGCCAGCAGCCAAATCTAGCAATACGCTAGCATCTGCACAGAGTATCCGAAGCATGGTGAAGGGAGAAGGAAGCAAAGAGATGCATGTCACGCTTCCAGAAGATGGTCTGGATTGGGCCAACACCTGGGCCATCAAATATTCTAGCACGGTTTTGATTCGCAGGGAAGTTTCCGAGAAGCTGTATGCAATAGACACCATTACTTGCGACAGTAGCTACGACCTACCCCGTTTGAGAACAGACACTGAGACCCTCGCCAAGAAGCTCAAACGAGAGGACATAGAGCTCTTTGGTCTTCTGCCCTGCAAAGGCGTCGTCAAGCGTAGAAACTCGGAGACGAAAAAGCTTGCGTCGATGAGCTTGGCCTTTCAGATATCCGGCACCGATCTGCGCAGACCTTCTATCAGCTTACGAAGCCTTTTGCTGCAGGAGCGCAGTCTTAGCTTGACTCGAGTTGTCGAGATTGCGAAACAGCTGGCTAGAGCGGTTAGCTTCATCCACACCCTGGACTTCGTTCGCAAAAACATCCGCCCCGAAACCATCTTAATATTTCCCGATCGCGACTCCGACAAGTCTTGCGAGATATTCTCGGCATACCTTCTTGGCTTCGACTCTTTCCGCAATGTAAACTTCCACACGCTGAAGGTTGGCGACGATGCGTGGGAGAGGAATCTATACAGGCACCCGACTCGCCAGGGCATCCAAGCCCAGGAAGCGTACATCATGCAATATGATGTCTACAGCCTCGGGGTTTGTCTTCTTGAGCTCGGATTGTGGGACAGTTTTGTGAAATACAACTTCGGTGCGGGCAAGGCCAGTGATACAAATATGCCAGGGATGGGACTAGGGTTGAGCCTGGCTGAAGTCAAGTTACAGCCAGGCAAGATTGAGCAAACGCAGAAGATCAAGAATCAGCTGGTGAGCCTTGCGAAGGCCCGCTTGCCGGCTCGAATGGGGGACAAGTATGCTTCCGTGGTCATCACTTGTCTCACTTGTCTGGATGAAGACAGCGATGATTTTGACGGAGATGATATGCAGGACGAAGATGGAATTTTGGTAGGGGTGAGATATATAGAGAAGGTTTTGATGAAATTTGGGGACATCAGTCTGTGACGATCGATGTGGAGTAAGACCTTTCTCTCTTATGGACCTTTGGTCCTTTTGATCACTTTCAAATTTGATACTAACGTTGATTGAGAAGTGAATTGCGTCAGATTGTCACGTCACATTAATCAACTGAACCTTGTGTTTTGGCACATAATATGTGGTGCATTTCTTATCACTCCTATCGAAATGCTCTCTTGGTGTCTCTCAATGGTTATCCGTCCCATCGCTGGCCACGAGCGTAGACTCTCCAGGTCTTTTCGTCAGAATACTGATGTCTAGAAGGTCACTCAAGAGTTCACTTCCTTGGCACATAACCTGGTAGTCCAAGTCGGGTCTACGACAGAAGATTACACACTCCTCCTCATCCTATTAGCAATATTGCGTTGTCTTTACACCCCAGAATCGTTCTGGACGTTGGTGGAGTCTTCGCAGGAAGGATATTCCGCTTTTTGAGAGTTGCCCGTGTTTCCAGGCCACAAGTTCTTGCAGTCGTACGACCAACTGTTCCAGCTGGCACAAAGTTTGTGAGCTTCGTTCAGGGCATCGGAATTCCCCGGAGGCCATATCCCGTTAGCTGCTTTATGCCGCTCCATGATCTGTAAGGAGAGGCCGCCAGAGGCGTGTCCTGCGATGTGGCAGTGCATTAGCCATACGCCTGGGTTGTCAGCCTTGAATGCAATAACAGCATGCCCGGTTTTGGTGACCAAGCCACGTCACGACGAGGAAAGTTGACGTCGGGTTGATTCTGATTGAATTTTTTGATGTCGAAAGAACTGTTGTCGCTCTGTTGTATGATGGCGAAGTCATGGCCGTGAAGATGGATCTGCTGATGAGTGAGTATTCGTGATCCTATTCGAAACGGTGCACCAAAGCTTATACTGACTGGATGGGGCCCAAGTTTTGGCTTGTCAATGACCAGGAAAATCTGAGAATCCTTATTAGCGACACGCTTATCCAGAAAAGTTGCAGACTACAAGTTACTGTCGACTCTGACTCGAGAAATGTGCGCTTACCCAGTCGTTGTCAGTATAGTTCTCGGGCACGACAAACCAACCAGCCGGCCACTCGTCGCCTACATTGTGTCAGATAAGGCTATCCGAATATGGATATGTCAGGCACAAGGATTGCATATCCAGAGTATGCATATAACACCCATATCTCCGAATATTCCGATGTCGGATTCCAGCGAGAACACACCGACTTTTCCTTCTTTTTATC
>JANUHK010000421.1:0-21175 GCA_026319125.1 Colletotrichum noveboracense | reverse complement strand
CTAGTGATAGCGAAAGTTGCATCATTGTAGCCTCATAATAGATATAAAAGTTAGTCAAAGCTGATGGGTAGAAATGTAGGAACATGAAATTTTGGGGGCCCGGAAGTGGGGGGGGCCCGGAAGTGGGTGACGGACGTTATTTGTTCAACTAATGTCTAGTTTCAACAGAAGGATGCCTCTCCAGAATACAGAATAGAGTATGGTTGCACAATATGGTTGTCTATCAATAACAGCATGATTACCAGTGGTGTCTGAATCTCGGCGTGGACTTGGCTCTGTATCTTGCAGCTTCCGACCTCGGTCTAGGTCAGCTGAAGGACTCGCTCCAGTGCACCCCTCTCACGTTCCTGGTGGCGTGCAGGTGGCAGCCCACTTCTGTCAGGGGAGATACATACAAGAGAAAAGCTAGAAGATGTACAGATCTACCTACCTAATACGGTCGAAAACCAACCGGTCGGAAAGCGATGTCATCTTCAGGTGACTTTCTCTTACTTCATTGGAAAGCGACATCTTCCAAACGAGATGTAGCCGGATGCATGTGGTCAGCATGTTCATTTACTCAGGTACAGCAGACCAGCTGTGGTCAGTCTCATAACCCTTGTTATGGCTTCATATGCCGTCAGTGGGTCATAGGATGAGGCGATCCGGTGCCTGACCTGGGCATTGATGGCGCTCTTTCATGGTTTAATTACTGGGGCGTAAGGCGTGCCTAGCTGGGCGTCTTTGGTGGGTTTGACTAGCCAAGGTCGGCAGTGGGGAGAGCTGGCAGCAGCACAATCATCAATGTAGAATGCTATGTCGGCAGCAAGTCTTTCAACTGTGATCTGCTCCTCTGTTCTACATACTCCTGGTATTTGGCTAATTTCCTTCACCTGTGTTAGAGCACGTATGGGTCGCAGATCATGGCTGGGAGTTCGTGATCGGGCGGCCCGGTTCAGTGGATGAATACGGGGATTAACTGTATGTACAGGGGGCATCATCGCTGGCCATGTGTCCGTGAGCGATGGACATCTCAACTGAAGTCAGCAATTCAGCGTCCAATTCTGTCCAAGATAACCTCAGTGACCTGTCTACGTCCATTCTCGAGGTAAAAGCACAGGGGCATCATCTTCTTGTCTGAACAGACAAATGATGTCAACTGACACAATCCTCAATGCCTTCAAGGTAGGTTGTGGGTGGAGATGAGCATTCAAGCTGCCAGATATGGTTAGCAACTAAAGTCAGGCTTAACACAGGCCACCAGCTTATCTCAGTTGCGCGTGGCACTAACCCACGCTTCCCATCCCTTCCCACATCCCCACGCTCTCTTCACTCGGATCTTTTGTCCTCTGTTGACAATCGTTCAAGCGAACCAGACGCTGTGTTCTCCGGAGGTGTCTTCCTTCGTGACAAGCTTGCCGCGAGAGGCCCGGATAGCCGATCTGAGGCAAGTCTGGTGCATTGCGGCATTTTTCATGTTATCTTAGCTACGGTCTACAAACCGAAAGTCACTGACGGCCACAACGGTTCCCCCCTCATTGAATCCTGGAGTCTCGACATCATGACGAGCTCCGATAACGTCTTTGATATTCATCCTGTACAACCCAGTCAGTAACATCTCCTCTGTCCACCGCCATGTGCCCAAGCACCGCCGAATGTAACACTCGAGCAACCTTGCACCACCGACTCGCGCTCTTGTGCCTGGAACGCGCAGGAGCAGAGTGGTAGAGAACGGCCATGGGCATCCCACCCCCAGACTGTTGATACCACCTTGCGGGACGCACCTAGCACCAACACCGGACCCCCCACACAGGCTCAAGATGGTAGGTCGGAAGGCCGCACGCAATCCGGACTCGAACTATTGGCCCCCGCCCGGGCTGCGCCGTTCCATCCGCCTCGTCCCAACAAGGAAGCTCGTGATACCCTTGGCAGCTCATCATCGATGATTCAACCTTCATCGGCATGCTTCCTCCGCGACGGCAGCTATATCCATGAGAAGAGGGGTCCCAAGCGGAAATTGCTTTCTGCTTGCTCAAGATAACCGCACCTTATTAGAACGCCAAGCCTGCACCTCTGTCGCTTCCCACCTGGCCATTCTCTGTCTTGGCTTGCATCGCCGAGCGACGCCTTGCAACTCTGCACTCTCCCCGCCATGCGACGATGTACGAACGCACCAAGGGTAGCTAGCTGCTTGCCACCAATGGCTCTATCCAATCGACGTGATGTTGGATCCCCAGCATCACGTCTTTTGCCGGGGAGATGAGCTAGGTAGCTTCCTCGGCCTCATCTCGACCCTAGCTTCTTGCATGGCGAGTCGCTCACATAGGGCCATTGTCGTCTTTTGCCCAGAGGGGCTCCATACGCGCAGTCTGCTCAGCTCTCCGAGAGAGCATGAGGGTGGCTACTTAACTACCCAGGCTCCTCGCGATGCTTCGGGTTGAGCTCTATTCCGGTAGCTTTGCGCCCCGCGAATCTCCATCGTCTGTCAGAAAGCCGGCAAGATGCGCATCTCGGCCACCGTCTCAGCTTTCGTCCTCGCCCTCCACCTCGGTGGCGCTGCGGCACTTATTCCTCGCCAGGAAGCCGGTGCCGACAGTGAGGCGATCGCTTATGTAGCCAAAAGCTTCATCATTGAATATGCTCCAGTGAGTGCCCGCTGCGAGGGCTGCCGCCCTAGGTTGTAGTCCCCAGCTGACACTCACCGTCTTCTAGGGATCCAGTGCGCGTCGTCGTCGCCAGAACGTCGCTTCTACCGACGGTATCACGGTCGTCAAGGAGTTTGCCAGCGATGTGTTCTCCGGCGCCAGCATCGAGACTGAGACTTACACGCTCAACACTCTGGTTGAACTCCCTGACATCCTGAACGTCTGGCCTAATGAGCAGGTCAAGCTTGGACCTGTAGAGCCCCAGGCTGTCGCCGTTGAAGAGGCGCCGGCTTATACTACGCATAACGCCACTGGCGTGACCAAGCTTCATGCCCAGGGCATCTTCGGCAAAGGCGTCAAAGTTGGTGTCGTCGACACCGGTATTTACTATGACCACCCCGCGCTCGGTGGGGGCTTTGGACCTGGTTTCAAGGTCGCAGCCGGTTATGACTTCGTCGGTGACGGTCTGTATCCACAGAGCGGACCCAAGGCTCCCGATGAAAATCCCAAGGATACTCGTGGCCACGGAACTCACGTTGCTGGCATCATCGCCGGCAAGAATGATCTGTAAGGGCTTCGTCGTACTACCTGATGTAAGCTGGGCTAACTTGCTATAGCTGGTCTGGTGTTGCCCCCGAGGCGACGCTTCACGCGTACAAGGTCTTCTCCAACGCAGCCTCTACGGATTCTGCCACTCTGATTGAATCTTTCCTCGCTGCCTACGACGACGGTGTTGATATCATCACCGCCAGTATCGGCGGTACCAACGGATGGTCTAACAACGCTTGGGCCGAAGTTGCTTCCCGTCTCGTTGATGAAGGTGTGGTAGTCACTATCTCTGCCGGCAATAGCGGATCCGCTGGTCCATTCTATGGCAGCTCTGGCTCATCCGGCAAGAATGTTGTCGCCGTCGCCTCCATTGACACTGAGGTCTTCCCGGCGATCCCCTTCGAGGCCACTTTCGGCGACTCCGACACTCGCCGCATCGGCTACCTCCCAGCTGAGAGCTACTTCCCCAGCACCATCACCGACTGGCCCATCGTTGCTCTCAACACAAACACCGAGGACCCCGCTGACGGCTGCGAGCCCTATCCTGAGGGAAGCCCTGACTTGACGGGCAAGATCCCCTTGGTCCGCAGAGGAACATGCACGTTCCAGACCAAGCAAGAGAACCTGGCCGCTCTTGGTGCCAAGTACATCCTGATCTACAACAACGCCTCCCCCATGACTACACCTGGCACTAGCAACACTGACTCCGAGATTGCCCTGATCAGCGCCGATTCTGGCGTCTCTATTATCGAGGCTATCAAGGCCGGAACTAACGTCACTGCTGACTTTTCCAACAACCCCGAAGCCCCTGTTGCCCTGGACTACCCTGCCGGTAACCGCCCTAACACCTTCACCAGCTGGGGTCTTCTCTGGGATAACCAGCTGAAGCCTGACGTCGCCGCTCCTGGAGGCAACATCTTCTCGACATATCTCGACGGTAGCTACGCTATTCTTAGCGGTACATCGATGGCTTGTCCCTACGTTGCCGGAGTCGCAGCCCTCTACATCAGCCAGCACGGCGGTCGCAGCGTCCATGGCAAGGGTTTTGCTCGCGCCCTCTCCCGCCGCATCATCTCGAGTGGCTATGCTCTGCCCTGGTCTGACGGTACCGCTACCGACTACGGATACACTGCTCCTCCGGCCCAGGTCGGTAACGGCATGATCGACGCCTGGAAGGTCCTCCACTACGACACCCAGCTTGAGTTCGAGAAGATCCAGCTCAACGACACCCGCTACTTCAGCCGTTACCACGACGTTACCGTAACCAATAACGGCGACTCAGACATCACCTACAAGTTCTCCGTCCAGCCTAACGCCGGTGTAGATGCCCTCGCCTGGATTCCTGCTTCTGGCGGTCTTCCCGGAACAAAGCGCGTCAAGACTTTCGCCCAACTCTCCCCCAAGACATACACTCCCGACATCAGCCTGCCCCGTGACTTCACCCTGAAGGCCGGCGAGACCAAGATCGTCTCTGTCAACTTCAACAACCCGGACAACCTCGGCTGGAACACCACTGGCCTGCCTCTGTACGGAGGCAAGGTCCTTATCCAGGGCAGCAACGGCGAGCAAGTGTCTGTTCCCTACGCCGGCGTTGGAGCTGATCTTCGCAACACCCTCGGTGGTGTACACGAGGCAGGATGGCCCATCTCCGTCTCCACGACTGAGGAGATCGACATCAGCGAGAAGTCTTCGTACACCTTCGACCTCAGCACCGGCGCCCAGGACTTCCCTAAGATCTTCCAGAAGCTCCTCTGGGGATCCCGCCAGGTCCGTTGGGACATATATGAGGCAGGCTGGACTGAGCGCCAGTGGACTTACCCTCCCATCGTCGGACAGAACGGCTACATCGGATCGGCAGCTTCCTGGGTTGGTTCTGGCGAGGTTGAGGTCTTCGACCCGGAGCAGTACGACCCCGACGAGACGTTCACCTACCCCATCACTGATATCTACCGCAACACGGCTACGAGCTACCACGAGCACTGGTGGTTCGGCAAGCTGGGTAACGGTACCCAGATTGCTCCTGGCAACTACACCATCCGCTTTGCAGCGCTCCGGTCATTCGGTAACCCCACGCATGCGGACAACTGGGATGTCTTCAAGACTCCGCAGATCCATGTTCTGGGGCAGTACTAGATTAGCGCGGGATGAGATGTAGGAGGACGTAATCGCGGATACATAGTATGATCTCGTAATAGCAACATGTAAAGAGTCTATCCGATTATTCCATGTGTAGCCATACCCGTAGGCAGGCTATCAGAACTGTCGGTGACATTGTTCTTGTCCGTGGAATACCGGCCGACCAATCCGTAGATAGCCATATGTCACTTCCATGTAACGTCTACGAACGTGTCATTTCGCATTGGATCTGGGAACGACATGATGCACAAATCGACCTCCAAAATCGCGCATCTCCTGAGAATGGTTTGTGATGCATGACGCTACTTCAGCGATCTACGCAATGGAGCAATGATTCGCCTGCTTAGAGCTCAAACATGCATCGCTTCAGCAACGAGGTATCCACTTCGCGAACATGCGTGCATATATCGTACATATTGTTGCCTATAGGTAGTGAGCCCGGAACGGTCATAACCTGATCTCGGAGCGGGGAGAGGGGTCTCACGGCCCGCGCCGCAGCCATGCGGGATGTCACTCAGGAAGCGAGGAGCTAGGGTTTGGATATGGGCTGAAGCATACGTCAGTCAGATCAAGCTGGTCTTACATGAATTCGACTCAATGCATGTGAAAACGCGAGAGGGGACCTTTCATTCGGTCTTGGAAATGGGACAGACCTTGCAATCAATGATGTTGGAGCAACCCGTCCGCATATTACGAGTGTTTAAAAGACACCTATGGGTCCTCCCAAATGATCATCGAACAAGCCCTAAGACGTCTTTTCCATTCAGCTTCATTGGCACCCAGAACTTTTCAATTGCCTGTAGCTTTTATGCTGTTATAGCTCAAGAGAACACATTCACTGTCAAAAATGACGATCGAAGAGCGAGCTGACCAGTTCACCAACACCCGCAAAGCCGACTTCAACTCGATCTATAACCAGCCAGATCCAAGAGCATACTTCAAGGCTCTCACTCCACTTCAGTATCAAATCCCACAACAAGCACTTCCGTTCGTGGAGCGAGTCCTCGAGCTCTCTTCGCCTTCGGAAGATGTTCAGCCTCGTAAAGTTCTCGACGTGTGCTGCTCGTACGGAATAAACGCCGCCCTGCTCCGCTACGACCTCACACTCGATGCACTATCAGCCCATCTCGCATCTTCTCCCAAACTGTCTGGTCGAGACCAGATCATCTCCGACAAACGTTTCTTCGCATCCAAGCTTATCCACCCGGAGGTCGACGTCTTAGGTCTCGACATCGCTCCTGAAGCGATTGCCTACGCGGTAAAGACGGGCTTGATGAAAGATGGATGGGCAGAGAACCTCGAGACATCGGACCCATCGCTCTCACTGCGGGAGGGATTAAAGGACGTTGAGGTGGTAGTTTGCACTGGGGGAGTCGGCTATGTTGGCGCAAACACCTTCTCACGCATTGCTGACGTGGTGGAAGATTCGTCAAAGTTGTGGATGGTAACGTTCGTGCTCAGAGTCTTCTCGTTTGATGAGATTGCGGACGTCTTGGAGGAGAAACATGGACTTGTCACCGAAAAGATTCCCGGACACTTGTTCCGTCAGAGAAGATTCACAACAAGGGAGGAACAGAGTGCTGCTGTCGCTGACGTAAGAGCAAGAGGTTTGGATACAAAGGGGTTAGAAGAGGATGGATGGTTTTACGCGGAATGCTATGTGACGAGGCCACGAGACATTGCGATTCCGAGTTGGTGATGTACGGAGCCAGTTTTGGCACATTTGCGTGTCTTTTGCACAATCGGATAGATGGGATGAATGTTGCATGTCAATAGATACTCTTAAGCATGAAAGTTGACTTGATATACACAGGTGCTATGTGCCTTTCTAAAATATGTACTCAACAGTTGGCTAATATGTACCGGGTGAAGATGTCAAATTGATGAGGCCCAGCCTCTGTACCGCACGTCCTCAACTTACGCCACGATGGCGATGTCGATGCAGCTTTCGTAGGTCTGCTTGTTGGTCTCGGCGTACCAGAACCACTGGATAGCGCACTTGCCACCAACGTTGCAGGAGTCGGCCAGGGTATCGGGGATGGTGACGTTGAAATCGGCTACATCCTCAATTAGTACACTACATCACTGCCCGTGAGGATTGATCCGACTTACTGTCAGCAAGGGGGTCGGGGTTCTCGGTCGGCCAGTCGTCCCAGGTGATAAGAGGCTCACCGATGGCGGTGTTTGTCGCGAGGTCAATGACGGAGATGTTCTAAACTGGTTTAGTATGCCATCAAACATCAACTACTGTCTGAGTACGTACGGCGTGGCCTGGTCTGTGGCCGGCGACAAGGTCGATGTGGAAGGGAATGACCTGTCCAGCAGTGACGTTCATGAGGAGGTCCACGTTATCCTCCCATTGGTATCCACGGCACATGAAGGCATTGCACTGGTAGTCGGCATCGGCAACTGCCATGGCGTTCTCGATGGGTCCGGCAAGATCGCTGTCGAGCTTGTTGGTGACCGCAGTGCCGCAGAGCTCCTCCTGCTTCGTTCCGGTCTGTCGATCAAAAGTCAGTTCGGAGCCGGTATGATACGGCGATCGGATCCGGGGCTTACCGTGCGAGGCTCCGGGGTCTGGACGACGCCGTGGCCCCAGACGCCGGTGACCAGAGCCGCAATGAGAGCTTGAGTGAACAACATATTGCGAGTCTCTTGGGTTTCGGAAAACGTGCCGGTGAGTGACGATTGCGTAAAAGCAGAGTACCGGTTTCCCGTCCCTGGGCAGAAAAAGAGGCGGTTTTAAAGAATCAGATGTAAAAACCTCCTAGCGCCCGATTGGGACGTGTTTCGCGGGTAGAGATTAAAGGCGGCAGATGGATCGACAGGAACTGTTCCTCCGCCGCTGTTTAATTCATCGCATACGCGTGGCACCCTCTATTCCCGGTGATTTCTCCACAAATGGCAGGGCAAGTGCCGCCAATTGAGCCCCTGATACAATTAACTTGCGGCACCACGGCTTGCGCTGTAAACAACCAAGAAACCCACCAGAGCCCCTGGCGGAACCGCAAATTGAAAAGAAAACATGCAGCAATTGGAGGAATTTTCGACGTTCTGGGACCGATTGAGTGCAACAAAGGGAGAGGTCAATTCGGATAGAAAAGGGGGATGAAACTTGGATTGCATTTCTTGACGCCAAGAAACCAGATTCGGACGAACTAGCCGGGTGGATGCTTGAAGCCTAAGGTAATCCTGAACACGACGCCTAGGTAGGTGAGGCGACACCGCGTCTTTTGCGTACCGAAACAACTCAAACGTGAATACCGAGAACCACCATCATGAAGATGGTAACTGATATCGCCAAAAGTCCAATACCAAATCCACCAATGCCCATGCCACCTTGAACATCACCTTTGAGGCAAGACCAGAGGATTGCCACGAGTGCAGTGAGCGCTGCAAAAACCATGACTAGTAACGCGACAAAGCCCCGATCGATGTCTTCCTCGATAAGGAAGCCCCAGCCTTCGGGTACGTTATCCGGATCATTGATGGAGTTGTTCCAGCACAATCTATGATGGAGCTTTTTCGGCAGCATTTGCGCGGCTAAATACCGGGACTCAAAGTGATCCCCAGGCTTCAGGAACGCGTGCATGAAGTGGTCGGGAGGGAATGGGAACTTCCCAAGCTTCGGGGGGCAAGGACTGAAGGCATATTTGTACCGATGCGCTTCTTCTTTTGAAGGGATACAGTCGACAATGTATTCGCCAACACGATCTTGTTCGTGCTTGAGAGGGAACACCTCAAACTAGAACGTAGTTTTAGAAGTCACGTGACATTTGTGGGCAGATTTGAGGTTTTACCTTGACGTATTGCATTTTGCTGGCCCTGTAGAGAGGGTTTCTCACATTCTTCAACCTGAGACTAAGCCAAACCGCCCGAAGCAGACCCACGAAACTCCTATCATCCGTAGATGGCCTAAATAGAGGGTCACCGCGATGCCTATTGTATGCCATCCTGAGTTTGTTGAATAGATCTTCGTCTGAATGGACAGTCGCGACATCAACATTTTCCAGAAGAATGACGTGTCTGTGACTGTTCACGCAAAGCAACATGTACTTTTGGCGCCGTCCGTAGCTGTGAACTGATTGTTTGAGTCTTCTGTGTCCACGGTGGTGGGCATAGAAGTGATTGAATGGTTGTCTCTAGCAGAGGTTGAAGGCTGAGATGCCGCGGTTTCGCTTTCCGAAGATTCGGGAGAAACGCTTGCAGTATCATCCAAGCCTGTAGCTGGGATAACGACAACTTCACGCCCGGATGCTTGTCGGGCAAACTCATATGCGGCAGATTGATAAGACGCTTCGACTTGGAGCTTCCGTCTCTCTCCGCATTTCTGCGCCAGTAGCGTTTTTTTAGATTCCTCACGTCTTGACGTGGTAGTGAAGGGGCCTGTTACGTACGCACTTCCAAGAGACTAGAACGTCGCCTGGGGGCACTGCTTGTCTTTGGGTAAAAGTTAAAACGAAAGTATCTAGACTGATGTGCAGTCGCTTGGCAATTAATTCTCTGGCTGATATAACGAGCTGGCTCGTAAAGGAAAGTCGACAGGACAGAGACGATGGTTGCGTTGCATTTGATACTAGTGTAGTGCTTCCAGTCAACGTACAATTCATCACATGGCTTTTCCCAAGAAGACTTACGTTTCCTTCTTTGCTCCGGTGGAGCATGCAACTGACATTTGAGGTATTTGTTGCGAACAGTAACGCCGTTCTGAAGATTGTGTGGCGCAAACTCGTTCGCGATGGTTTCCGAGTTTCCTCCAGTATCCGTGAAGGTGTCCCATTTCTGAACTAACCATGCCAGATTCAGGGCGATGGTAGTGAGCAACACGGTAAGAACGACAAATGAGACTAAGGCATTCCCAAAGCCTGCTTGTATTAGGGAACCGGCCAACGCCATCGGCGAGAAAATTTGGAGCTTGATGCGCGAACAGAAACAATAGTCAACACAAAGATAGCATGTGGAGGAGCTAGATATAAATTTAAACCAGCTCACCACAATGAAATTCAAGTGCTGGACTTTTCTTCGTCTCACTCCGTTGCTAACAACGTCTTTAACCTTGTCGTCCTCTTCTCGCCTTCGAGAGTCAGAGAGATGACGCAATGAAATCTAATGCTGGAGGTCAATGAATATGAAAATTTAGAGACTTAGACAACGAGAGGAATGTGAGTTAAATCAATGGAACATTACAGTGACACTACTTACTGCACAGCTATATTCTTCGATTTCCGTTTCCAGAGATCTCAACTCCGTCAAGACCCGAAGAAGTTTCTCTAAAGTTCCGTACGGAGGGCTTGACCCTGATTCATTGATCGGACGTCCTAACACATTGAAGTTAAGGGTCTCCAGCCGACTGTCAAGTCTGGAAGAACGGAGCGCCTCGACTATGCGATCAAGTTTGATTATGAGCATCGATGTCAATCTTCGGGCTTCCACAGCTCGCTTTTGAGCGAGCAAAACGACACTCGGGCTCTCAATGATCACATCGTTTTTGTAGAGCTAAGCAAAGATTTTCGCATCAGTCATTGCACTTAAGCTTGGCATAAACATGAACAGCTGGGCAGGAACTCAGGAAGCTATGTCTCTGCCCTCATTGATAGAACATCAGAGGCCCTTACCAGCTGAGCGGTTGCTTGAGAGAATTGCGAATAAACACTCTCCCACTCGGACGCGACTTGTCCGACATGTAGGTCAAGTATTCGAATACATTTGCCGAGTCTGGTGGTACTCGAATCGGCTGTTGTCAATGATCGAAGATCGGCGTCGAAGACGTGATGTAATGTGGATTCTGGACCCGATACATCGGAAACCTCATCTAAAAGAATGATAGTAGTCAATGAACCATCGGAATGACATATTATCTGGATGGATAGTTGATAGTCGTAGGGTCTTAGAGTGACGAATTCTGATGCAGGGCTTGCGACAGAACCTAATGTACGAGCCGTTTTCGGAGATGGATGCTCGTAGTCATGAAGTCTGACAAATACAACATGCATGTCAAGTACGACATTCGCGTCGCCATTCTGATTGAAATAGAGATGGGTTAATGTGTGGCTTCCGCAGCTAGAAAGTTTGTGACTCGCGTAACAAAGACTACAATACTTACAGTCACATCCCAGATTCCTAAGAAGTTCCCCTCTTTGAAATGATTCTGGAAAAGTCGAGATGTGGAAGCAGCGTCCAGTGAAGGCTCATTGGAAATCAAAACTCCAGCCACATTTTGGGTTGGGTTTGAGACGGTGCTACTCACGATGAGCCGACGTTGAAGAAAGATTTCAATGGAAAGCAGTCTTACATCCGTTTTACGTTGGCACCTGTATCTTTGGATACCCAGTATCCCTTTAGGTAGGTCAGCGCCTATACACCAACCACGTGAGGTTACGACGTATTATCACTGACGCTTGAATCAGCCGCTTCCATTTGCTTCCACGCTGGTGAGGGTTCATTCTCGGAATGTTCGTGAACCGCGCGATCAGATCCCATGGAGCCAGTATTTATCCTCCCCATAGCGATGCAGTCATCTAGGAAGACTGTAGCGGGTAAGACTCTGTTAGAACAGTTCCTAACGGCTATAGGAGACGTGTTTTGCAGCCAGCAGCCGACGGTATGATCTCAAACGATGCGCCAATTAAAAGTTTCCTTTGTGATCTAGGAACGAGACGTCTTGGTCACGATAGCGAAGTTGATCATAATTAACAAGGCGTACACCGTAGGATGGGTGTATGGTTCTGATAATGTATTTAAATACTTGTATCTTTATTTCCCCGTACACGCACGGGCAAGGCTAGGTCGAGCGTGAGGCTCACTTGGCTTTACCAGATGTGAGCGATCATACGGCGAGGCAGATTATGAGGACCACGTCAGCAATCAGCAACTATTCCAAACCAACCAAATTTCAGGGCGCCCAATCGCTTCGACTGCCCACCTCTATGGTGGCCCGTCCATGAAGTTGCAGATAGCCTCACGGACGTTCGCTAATGACGTGTAACGCAAGGAAATATGCGGATGAAATCACTTTCAGAATAAGCCCAATCGTGGAAGAACAGACTAAACTTGTTCTGTTGAAGGTTATATGACACAATGACTGAGGAGTGCGGTACGGCAGGCATTCATTCATGTCCGAGGAATAGTGGTTGCTTACATAACGCTAATGCGGCCATTATCGCACTTTTGTCGTGATGAATAATCTGTTTCGTACCAGGCGATTCTTCCTCGCGCTCTAACCCTAAATTCTCTGGGTTAACGCAGTCCAGAGACCTTGTTACATTGCGCAACGGCCGATCGGCCAGGGCGTGGTGGAAAAATGGTGCTTAAGCTGCCTGCCCGCCAGTGCATCATGATGAATAATCCTGTCGCATGTCAGCCAAAGGTGGCAGTTCAGATAAGATTGTTACTTTTTCCCCGCATCTGAACACCAACTCGTCAGCGCAGGGCATCAAACCAGCAAAGCATTAATCACGACGACTCTATACCTGGAAGATCTGGGCAACCGATATGGCTGTTCCTATACCACCTGAATCTCGGTTCATCCCGAACAACGTCAGAGAAGGAGAGTATCTCACGTTCTCGGGTGACCCAGAAGCTCTCATTCATGAAGCGCTAACGCATGTCCTCGTCGACACGCCGCCACTGGCTGAATACTCGAACGACCAATGTCGTGGTCTTTTTCGGGGCCCTACATCTCTCGCCTTTTTGCTACTGAAGCTCAGCGCCCAATATCCAGCGATGCAAGTACAAGATCAGTTGCTCAGCCACTGGGCAAGTCTCTATGCATCGGCGAAGCGTCCCGGAGAGAACTCTGCCCCTTGCGGTCTAGCTTGCGAGAGCGTTGCAATCTTGGCTGTTAAGACAATGGTGGACGAGGCCAATGCTCCCGCGTTTTGCAGTGAGCTTGACCGACTCGTTGCTGAAGATCATCCCTTCGAGCTACTGTTTGGCTACGTTGGGCTGCTGTACATGATCCGCGCGGTTGAATCATGGGTAACTAAGTAAAGGTTCCGCAGACGCCGAGATCTTTCAACTGACCTGAAGACAGAGACCTGAAGTCGCATCCTCTCTGACTCTCGTCAAAGCCCGGATGGTGGAGAAGACTCTCGGCGCTGGGCCCGCGTGGGTCTTTCGGGGCAAGCGCTACATCGGCGCCGTGCACGGAGACATCGGCATTTTGACCCAGCTCCTGTTGACAGACCCGAAACTTGCTAGCAACTCGATGATCAAAAGTTCTCTGAGACGACTGCTAAGTCTCCAGCGGGAAGATGGCAACTGGACCACCAAAGATGACGATGATATTCGATACGAAGGTCTTGTTCAATTTTGTCATGGTGCTCCGGGGTTTGTCGACTCTCTATTGCACATCCGCCGCCTATTCCCGGATATGCACGGCATCATGGATGAAGCCATTGAACGCGGACAACAGGCAGTATGGAATACGGGCTTGTTACGCAAGGACCCTTGCATTTGCCATGGGATTCTAGGCAATGCAATGTGAGTATCTTATCTTTTTGCCTTGACATCAAGATTATGCTGACCAAACCAGGGTGCTCCCTCTTGGGCCAAGGAGAAGCCATTTTCTGGCATGGGCCTTGCTGACGACTATTGAAGAGAAGCGACAAGAGGACGACACCTTGTTTGTCCCGGAAAGCCCCCAGAAGATGTCGGCGTGGTTTAACTACTGGCCTGGCGTGGCTTGGACGTGGTCTCAATACGCAAAAGAGATGCCCGGGGTAATTCTATATTCTGAAGTCTAGTGATAAGCCTTTCCATGCAATTAAAAATCACTACACGATTGTATTTGTTCGAAGCGATGACGTTGAACACATAGCGGGATCATTTCGAGGCACCCTTTCTCGACTCAGACGGCCGAAGTGTCTTCGACAGCCGCGTCGTGGTTCTTCTGTTGCAATGGAAGATTGACAATAAGAAGATACAGAACGTCCTGCTACAAGTGTTAGTGATGTGTTATCGGATTCCGCGATCGTTGTGCTGTAGCACTTACCTTTTGGAATAGACTCTTGATCATGTCATCGACAGTTTCAGCTGGCCCAGCCATCTTCTCTTCTTCAGCGGCTTTCTTAAGCCGTTTCTCTTCCACCTTCTTTTCCTTTTCTAAAGCCTTCTCATTCTTTATTCTCGTGCGCTTCTCCTCGTCTCTGATCTTTTTCTCCTCCTTTTTCTTTGTCCTTGCCTGTTCTTTTCGCCCCTTCTTTTCAATCTCAGCTGCCTTTTCCACTTCTTTCCGTCTTTTCTTTTCTTCTTTCTGCATGTCCTTCAGTGTGAGCGGCCCAATGAAGATAATCCCATTGTTCTCCGTTGATTCTTTTGACTCGTCAACATCATGCTGCTCTTCTTTTAAACGTGGTTGAAAATGGGCCCTCGATTCCGTTGTGCCCTTCGACGGTCCGTTTTCTGAGTCTGCAATTTTAATCTGCTTTTCATCTTCGGTCTTGTTTTGTGCTGCATCCAACACGACATTTTCCTCAGAAACGGTCTGTTTTCGCTTGTACTGCCATCGCCCTCCAGTGACCAGGGCGACAACGTCTCCGCTGGCGGCTGGGTGAGTCGGATCAGCGTATCGTGATTTGAATTCAGCTTTAGGCAGCGCCTTGGCTGCCGAGAGTTCTGGATTCTCGTTTATCCATTCGACTTGAGCTCTCTTATCCATGTAATCGTCAAGCCAAATCTCCGCCCGATCCAGGCCATTCTTCTTCTTTTGTCCATCTCTGCCTTGTGCCAGTACAAGTTCGCTGGCTGCGGGGAACAGAAGGGGTGCTGGGTCGGACCAATCGAGGATGTGGTCATGGGATTTCAACCGCTCTCCTAGTAGTTTCTTAATGCGGCCCAACTTCTCGTTCTCAGATGAGCTCGCCTCCGGAGACACCTTGTCACCTTTTGAGAATTCAACGGAAGGAATTTCACCGGCTGTCTTGCATTCGAAGTCGACAGGCACCTTCCCGGAAATGTCGTCAGGTCTCCAAGTTGCAACAAAACACATGAGACCCCGCGGCCCGAAGAAGTCCGCATTCGTCTGGTCTAGGAACTTGTTGGACTTGAACCGACTTTGACCTTCCATGACGCCTTCCACTGCGATACCCAGCAAGATCCCAAAGGCTGTCAGAGCGGGATCCGGTGCAATGATGTCGGCAAGCCCAGCGAGGTTGATGGCATAAAGGTAGGGATTCGGTACCAAGGACTTGTTGAGGGTGTCGATGAAGTCCAAGAATGCTTCCTCGTCGATACCCGCGGCAGCAAGAACCGGGGCATAGGCTCTTACAAACCCCCGCACTCTTGTCTTAGGTCGTCTCTGGGGCAAGACAACCGGCATCGTGATTCCGCTTTTGATGTCAATGCCTCCATCAGATTTGACAGGATGTCTGTTGAGAAACGCAGTAGCTAGGTCGGTCAACTCTTTCACAGGCTTGGAGCCCCCGTCTTTGGTGTTGCCAATATTGAAGTTGAGTTGTGTCCCGGAACCGACTTCGACCTCGTCAAGATCCCAAATGGCTTCATGCACACGTTCGCAGTGGGACTCTTGTCCTAGTTCTGGGGACCTCGAGTGTTCTTGTGAGGCCTCTGGGCGTTTGCGATCTCGTCGATAATGTGCGGCTTCCGAAAAGAAGCCAATTCCAGAGGCCGAAGCTCTCGCAATGTCATCGACTATGTCATCTCGTTTGGGGATGGTGCCGCTCGTTCTGACAAACGCTTTGTCGCGCTCGCGAGCGAGTTGTTCAACAACACCGGAGGTCGCCTTGGACCAAAGCTCCTTTCCATCCTTCAAAAACCCGGAGCTCATCGTGCTTGTTGTTTGATCATAGACGTAGAGGGTTTTCAACGCAAGTTGAAACGTTGAGTGCCAAGAGATCGTCCCCAACGGAAGGGGAGAGGGTCTGAATGATGGTTTTGTCTCGATTGTCTTTGGAAGAGCCGGTAAAGCTCAGTCAGTGATGCAGAGGCTCACATGCAACGCATCATACCGATGGATGGTAGAGCATGTATATATAGAGGGGTCGTACTTTCAATCACGCACATCATGGCACATGCAGACTCTCGCACTCGCATCTGCTGCGCAAGCCTTTTGTGGCAAGGGTTCAGCTGTGCTTGGCATGTCAGCAGCCAAGCCGACCATGTAGTTCCGCGGAGAGCGAGATCTTGGCATGCATGTTGGTAACTAGCTCTGCACCTTGAGGAGCAAAGATCCAGCATTTTTTATCTCACTTCGCGGGAGACAAACAAAAAAGGGCTGCTGTCGACCGGGCTATGAAGGGAAGCCCAGAAACACGATGTGGGCCCATAATGCAGCACACAGTAAGGTACGAAAATACGCACTTGATTCAAGGACCTGTTAGTGCGAATTCAAACCCAACACATCGATACATCAGTGTTGAGCATGGGAGATTTGTATCGTATATAAACAGCAACTCACCATGGATTTTCCGGGCAGATATCTCCATCATTAAGGTGTAGAAATGAGCTTCGTTCCCTGTACAACGGGAGTCCAGTGTCAACCCAGGATCGAGTACGTCAATGTTGGCTGACCTCAGCATCTCCACTCCCAGTAGCGATCTGCAACAGGGATCATCCGGCGTTGTGGCAGAGTGGTCTAATGCGCAAGACTAGAAATCTTGTTCCTTCGGGAGCGTCTGTTCGAATCAGGCCAACGTCGAATTCTTTTTTGCAGATTTTATCACACAAGTGGTGGGAGTCGTGGACATAATGACACTTTGTCCTTTGTCCACCACCAGAAAACGCACCCATGTCAAGGTGCCAGAGTGGTTAATGGGCTGCCCTGCTATGAATATCTAACTTCGGTTAGCATTCTAGTTGTCTAGGCAGTGGCTTCGGTCGCGCAGGTTCGAATCCTGTCCTTGACGTCTCATTTTTTTGCATTTGCTTCTTGTTTGAATTACTGAGCTCTAGTGGGCTCTTGCGATTGAAAGATATGCTAGCGGGGCTAAATGTTTTGGATAACGAGACAAAACCCCCACCGCTTTCAACGCACAAATTGATCAGCGAACGCCGCCCCAAGCCCGACCTCCTCATAATGCTTCCTCGTCTTGTCGAGCTTGCTGAAAACATCCTCCACGCCGACAGGCACTCCATCTGGGTCGACGTAGATGTACGCTCCCGTTACATGAAACATTGTAACCATTTCCTTCACATCGTCCGGCACTTCGAGCGTGTGAATATCTCCCGGAGGCTCATATGCGTAGCCTCCCTCAGTGGCCCACCATGGATGCTCAAGGTAGTGCCATCTGCCTTTGAAGACTGTTGCATGGACAGCGCCGGCGTGACGATGTCTAGAGAGGATGCCAGAGCGGCGGACGCGAAGAATGTTGACAAAGTAGCCTCCAGAGACGGAAAACAGGAGCGGACGGAACCAGATCCCCGGGGCCTGCGGAACCCAAAGACGTTCATCACATTCAATGTCAAAAATGCCGGGAATGACCAGATCGTCAGGAACCGCAGGAAGACGAGGGCCGCGGTATGGTACTGCGGCTTGATCGGGGCGATCGTCTGCCTTAGGTTCTGTAGCGGTTTGTGTCGTGGTTTCCATGACAGTCGTTCTGAACAACAAGGGTTGAATGACGATATTGAAGAGGTGGAATTAAAAGGCTGAGACGCGATGATCTTGATGTGATGTTGGTGATGTGGTGTCTGGCCGGGAGAAAGCTGCACTGAGGTGGCGTGCTTGAGACAGTGATAAATATCTTGCAAATTATGGTGAGCTAATTTGGCTGACCTAGAAGAAACAGGTCATAATGTAGTGTGTGATAAGACCAGCTTTGGCTACTAGATATCTCGTCGTATGCGTGGCGCTAACGGCGGTGGTTCTCTATAACGGCGTCAACGGCGGCACAGTGACGCGATCTTTAGAATTCATCGGGTTTGTTTCGGAGAGCCAGAGGACACTCTTGTCTCATGAGTTGATGCGATCGTTAGAAGCAAAGAAGGCAGATTAGATCGCATTCGTTTCAATAGGTATCATGTAATAGCTAGCTTCCATCCGCGATGCTCAACGATATCCAACCAGTCAACCTTGTCCTGGTCGGGACTCCGCGACCCCGAAGCCCGCAGTCTCCACACTTCATCAAGAACATCAACGCAAGCTTCAACATTCCGAAATCTGCGCAGTTTCACAATCATTCCTAGTCTTTCTCGAATAGTCTCGACGTGTTCTGTGTCCCGCGCTTCCCCGCCAGCAATGAATAGTGGAAAGACAAGGGTGCATTCAGCCAAGCATCCTTCGGGCATTCTCCCCACAAGATCGCAGATCTCCTTCACACAGGTCTGGATCTTGGCTTCGAGGACCCCAGAATAGCCACGAACATGTCGCCTGATTGTTCGATACAGGTGTATCAGCGCCGCATGTCGGTAGGCCTCTCCTAGTTGAGTCAGAGGCGAGCCTTCATCTCCTGATGGACAGCTCCAACTCCGCAGTTCGCTTTCGAGAAGGCGAGCACGATCCGAAAATGATGATCGAGCGAATTCACTGCCATCGCCGCCAGCAGTTTCGGGAATATTTACGCCATCTTCTTCCATAGACGCTTGCTTCGCCCCCACGAAGTCGGCGTTTAGAACGCTGGTTTCTGAAATAAGGAATAAAACCCGCGAAGCGAATCCGAAGTAAGGGTCTGCGAGGGAATTGTCCTCGGACAGCCAATAGTCCCCAACTAAAAATGGCCGGCAGTCCATGGAGACACTCATCAACACGTCATGGTAGGCAAAGTTCCGAAGAAGCCATTTACCCTCAGGCGAAGATAGACATACGCCTTCTGCCTCAGGATCAAATCTTCCCCCATAAGGCGTAGTCTTCAACGCAGCTGCGGCACCAGCGAGATGGTGATACCAAGTATCTGTCGCATCTGATATCGACTCCATTGAGCATAGAACCATGGTCACGGCAAGACACATTTCCGGGGATAGCTCGGAGTCTCTCATCGCTGTGTTAAGCTTGCTCAGGGCCAGTCCCCGATGTCGCAAGGCGACATCCTTGAACTCACTTGACCGCAACGCTAAGTGAGATGAAGCCGAAGCCGCCAGTGCATACATCAGAGGTTGACACTCAAAAGCCATCGGCATGAGAACTAGTGATCGTCAGAGGTAATTATAACCCATAATCAGTGAGGCCACAAACCTGATAGAAAGCAGTTGTTCTCTGATTGGTCGTAAGAAGAAACGCTAGAGTGACTGTGTAATATCGTAACATCGATCGCCTACTGGCAACGAGGTTGGTGGGCTCTACATTGCCGGAGACAGTAGACACAAGGTCTAGAGGTTTGCATAATTGTGCGATACGAACGATCTCCTTGTGTGAACGGCAGTGACAAATCACAGAAACATCTTCGGTGTCCGTGTTGCTTGGGTCTTTGGAGGGAGAAGAGGAGGGTTTCAGAGGCCGCGGAGTCTCTCTATTGCAAACCAGATTGAGGCGTGAACAGTGCCCACAAATCGGGTACACCTGGTCGCATTTCTTTTTCCTGGATCTCTGAGCATGAATGATCAGGACTTGAACAGCGGAACATTATCATACCTCTGTCGACATGTCACACATCCGCGTCTCTGGCGTGTGTACCCACCTCTCTTGATCCCATCTCTTGGTTGTGGCATCGCGCGGATGCAGTAGTACAGGGGCAGTGACGGGCGGGCTGAGGTTCGTCTCGCGTCGGTGATAAGAGTAAGAAGAAGGATGATCATGAAATTTGGCAGTTCTCGGCGCTATGGGCGGTGGTGATATGGGAGAGGTTGGAGGTGAGGGGGATTGATGAGCGCGTCGTCCTGATAAGGAGGGCGGATAACAGCATTATGCACGGCGCCAACGGCGGGGTGGGGCAGGCAGGAGGCAAATTGGGGGTGCCAAAGTAATCAGGGGTATGCTAACTTTCAATCAGCTAGCAGGCAAAAGCTACGCCATTGAGTTCTTAGTCGAGCACTAGCTAATGTGCCAATTTGTTGATAATAGTGATGGTTAAAGCTGATAGCGGTATTTTGCGTTGCGTTATCCGCGATGCTTGGGACAGAACGTGCTTTTCAAGTATTTGCCCTAGTAAAATTGATTTGATTATTTGCGTGCAGTTGTCCGAGTCACTTATGGACGAGCCTCCACGTCAAGATTCACACAGTAGCATATGGTCAACTCCTTAATGACGTCTCGTCAAAAGAATATTAATGTGACGCCGGGAGACATGGAGTGTAGAGAGATTATGTTGTTTCAGAGACTCAGCTAACTCGTGCTGCCTTGGTATTGATGCTATATGTACGCTACAGACGAGGATGCTGAGATTCAAAGAAGTCCCGGCTGACATCTTCAATTGCACTCTTCAAAATACTCACCATGCGCTGTAGCTCCGTCTTAGTGACAATGTATGGCGGTGACATTATCACATGCTCCACATGAACCTCCCCAGTCGTGCCCAGGTTCCCCAGGACATTCAGCCCCAGCGCCAGAGCTCGGTCGACGACTCGGTTGCAGAACTTAGACTCGGGGGAGAAGGGAACTTTTCTCTTCTTGTCTCTCATGAACTCGACGGCCCAAAAGAGGCCACGTCCTCGAATGTTAGCAACCGGCTGGAGATCACCAAGTTCGGTTCTCAAGAATGTTTCTAGGACCGCTCCCATGTCGGAAACATTTTGGAGCAGGTTTTCGTCTCGAATAATCCGCTGAACTTCGATCGCCGCGGCGCATGCAGCTGGGTGTGCCTACGAGGGCGGGAATATCAGCCTGTATCCTAGGCGATGTAAGGGGCTGGCCCCTAGGCTTGTTCAACGTAGAGGTGCCGTCGATTGACTATTCTAAGCTGAAGAAGGAAGAAAGGACTTTACAGGGATAGGCGCCTAGCAGCGGTGAAGCATACCGGGGCTAGGCGGTGTGCTAC
>JANUHK010000420.1:0-21318 GCA_026319125.1 Colletotrichum noveboracense | reverse complement strand
TCTGCTCAGTCTTATCTTATCGTCACGTGACCTGTTCCATAGTTCTTCCGTTCCTGAGTGAGTCCCTGTTGTTCCCGTGATCCTGCAGTACAAATGTCTTGTCCTAGCCGCCCGACGCCCAGGTGGGTCGGTCAACTGTTATCCTTGCATAACGGGTCGTAACATAGGGCTGAACATCACCAGCGTAGCATCGCACAAATGACTCGTAAGGAATTTTAGGATAAACCTTCTATGCTACGACCAGGCACCTCAGACTTTCCCCCACCCTTCCTTAGACACCATACGCGGGGATGGATGAAGGTCAAAGCAGACCAAGAATAAAAAGACAAGGTCGCAGACTATTCACGGTAATCGTAGAGACAGGGAAGATTACGCTTGGCCATTGAGAATGACAACCGACGGGGTCTCATCTACAATTGAGGATCATGTGGGTATGGTCCACCCTAAAAAGATCGTGTCTGAGAACAAACTCTCACTAATCTCCCGACTTCTAGCCATTCCTGAATGATTCCTAGCTTGTCTTCCCTCCCGTCGTCGCTCAGCAAGAAAACTGGAAGCAGGATTGGTTGATGTCGCGGGGGCAGCAAACGTTGGTGTTTTGGTAGCACGTTCCACATCCACCTTGGCAAATGGAGTAAGCGCAGTTTTGTCGGATTTCAAGGTGATTAAGCTCGGCAGAGTCCCTCGCGTAAGTCTTGAGAGCCGGGTTGGCGCTGACCAGCGCGGTGAGCATAGCGAAAAGCAGGAACTTCATTCTGTGTAGTGTTAGAAATGTCGTTGGGGCAGTGCGAGAGTTGAGTCGTTTTTCGCGTACCTGGCGAACTTGAAATGGATCGTAGTTTAGAAATAACAAAAGCGTAGTTAGAGTTGCGTTGAGGGTGTTGTAACTTTAGCTCACACTTGGATGAACTTGAAATTTATAGATGGAACTTGAGGAAATGATTAGTAAGTCCCCGAGCAATTGTGCTAGTAATCGGAGTTGATTAGTTGTTGTCATGGGGCAATTAATCAATCATACTTTCCTAGAAGTGTATCCCGTCGGGCTGTACGAGACGCTCGTACACCTCTGGTGGAGTAGAGACAATGAATATCCTTATGTAATCGGCATAAATCTGAGGAGCACACCGAAACTTAGAGCAATTCTTCACAACCAACGGAGTAATCCAGAGTAGATGCTTGGATTTGGGGTAAAACTGGACCATAAGGTGGGTAAGTCTCTCGGGGTTTATGCAGAAGCCGACGGGATAGTTGGGAACCTGGAAGTCAAATAGATCAGCTCTCGGTTCCTCATTGAAGATCTCAGCCATAAACTGATCCTCCTCAATTGAATCAACTCCACACATCGCAGGTCCCGTCTGGCGCATCCATCACCGGCTGGGTAACCCTCTACGCCGCCGACAAGTCCCACTTTTGCCCGCCCTGGACGCCACCGGAAGAGCATAACGTGATCCCCGCGCGTCTCTCGCCGTATGGAGCGTGACCCTCAGTCGGAGAACACGTCTTCCGCTTTGCAGACCCGGTCTGCTTCCGAGAGGATCAAGACACATCGGCCGAAGTGGATGTGTTCCCCGGATGATTGGCACCCGATGCCGACGCACAATCACATCATGGAGTGGGGCTAACCCTGGGCCTCAGCTGAACAGGTTCATCACCTTGACAGAGTGATTCACAGTGATCACAGATTGTGGCTGGGAGCACTGAACCACGGAACACTCAACATGGCTGCTGTCAAATTGGCGAACACATCATAAAATTCATGATGTAGTCTTCCAGCTCGTCACCACTCATGATGAACGAGACATGCACTCACCGAATATTCACCAGCAAAGACACCTAACAGCAGCCAAACATGCGCAGGTGCAGCTTCCCCTGAAAGCCGGTAATCTCGGAGCCAAACAGGCGGCGAGGAAAATCACACCACAAACACACCACCGGGAAGTGGGTCGCCCGGGGTGAGGGCGTTCTCAAAAATGGGTCTCAATCGCCTGCTCTTCAGCTGCGAACCGTTCAAGTCTGATGGTAAAAACACTCAAAGTTGATCAATTCCCGTCTCCAGATTCGCCAATCTGATCAATTCTCCATTTTGACCAATGGAAGTGTCAAAGTCCAAATGTCATTCGTATTCGGTTTGGCGGTCCCCTGAGGGCCTGGATTCACTGGAAAACATGCAAGTTGTCGTACCACACCAGAGCGGATGCCGATGAATTTTTATCGTGCCATCGGCGTCTGCACACCCCTGCCACACACGCCGCTTTCTTCCAGAAAAAAGGGACATGTTCCAAAGCCCGCCAACAAAAGTAAGCAATTTCTCCACTGCGGCGCGTTGATTTATATACTTCTTTCGCCCCCTTTGCTATCGGAGTCGTCCGCATCTCGAAATCAAAGTTGCGTTGCGCATCTGTGTTTTGTGTGTTTCCCGTCATTCTTTTGCAGCAGGGGTTGCGTCCGATACCATGGCGACCTCAGTAACTTGGTAGGTCGCCACGAGTCGCACCGAATCGAAAGAGTCGCATCGAGCTTACACAACTCCTACAGGAACGCCACCGTCGTGTTCCCCAACCAGACCGCCTCTCACCAGAGCTACCTCGGCGTCCTCGACGACGTCAACAGGTACAATGTCCAGCTCAACACCTTTGAGCGCCTTTGGGCCGCCTGGTACCTCTGGATGCAGAACGACATCCTCGCCACGGGCATCATGACCTTCGTTATGCACGAGGTCGTTTACTTTGGCCGCAGTCTGCCGTGGATCATAATCGACGCGATCCCCTATTTCCGTAGATGGAAGATTCAACAGGTATGCTCCATCCAAGCTCCACGGGGGATGAGGATCCTCATCACCACAAACGCCGGAGACCGACCCGGGCTTTGAAGGACCTGTCGACTAACACGTCAAACCCACAGCAAAAAGTCCCCACATGGAAGGAGCAATTCGAATGCGGCGCCCTCGTCCTCTTCAGCCACTTCACCGTCGAACTCCCCCAAATCTGGCTCTTCCACCCCATTGCGACCTGGTGCGGCCTTGACTATGGCGTGCCCTTCCCGCCAGCGTGGAAGATGGCCTACCAGATCGCGATCTTCTTCGTTCTCGAAGATACCTGGCACTACTGGATGCATCGCGGCGCCCATTGGCCGCCGTTGTACAAGGCCGTACACAAGATGCACCACTACTATTCCGCCCCATTCGGCATGACCGCTGAATACGCCTCCCCGATCGAGGTCATGTTCCTCGGCCTCGGTACTGTCGGTTCGCCTATCCTCTGGGTGTTCATCACCAAGGACCTGCACCTATTTACGATGTACCTCTGGATCGTGCTGCGCCTGTTCCAGGCCATCGACTCGCACTCCGGATACGATTTCCCCTGGTCTCTGAGACACTTCCTCCCCTTCTGGGCCGGAGCCGAGCACCACGACGTGCACCACGAGAAGTTTATCGGAAACTATGCGTCGAGCTTCAGGTGGTGGGATTATATCATGGACACGGAGGCCGGTGCCGAAGCCCACCAGCGCAGGCGCGAGGCCAGGATCGCCAAGGCAAAGAAGGCTCAGTAAACCAATTCTACTCAATCGGCTGGTCGTCAGGTGTGATCAGTAAAAGACTCAGATTGGCTCTGAAGTGGCATACTCGTCGCTGATGTGAATCGGCCTTCATTCTTTTACGGCCTGCGACGACTTTCATGATGAATTGTAATTGCATTAGACTTACATATTAATACAACGATCGCTCCTATCATGTAAAGGGCGTTATCAATATTTGAATAAGCCTTCATGAATATCTGCTTATTGCAGCCTAGTCTGAGGCCATGTCGCTGACGACCCCTCATTGGCGGCAGTGCACATGTTCAAAAGCTGACTCGCCCCTCAAGAGGGTCATGGCGTATTGCTTCTCTAGGCATCACCCATCTGAAACACCAGACTCAGCGGTATGCCAGCACTTGGGGTAGCGAACATGAACTTCAACGAGCTCAACATGGAGAGCCTGAGTCTGGAGGGTAAGCTGGCAGTGTCTCTGGAGAATCTCCCGATCGAGCTCATTCATCGCATCGCGTCGTACTGCGATGTCGCCGACGTCCACGCCTTCACCTGCGTGTCCCGCGCTATCCGCTTGTCATGCAGCAATCCCTTTGTCTTTCAAGCTCAGTTCTGCCACCATGTAAGAGCCAATTAGTACAGACACACTTGCCTCATCTTACAGACTTGCCAGGCACCCGATCCCGAATCCAAATCAATCCCGAACAAGAACATGCTGGCGCACATTGTCAACGGCGCCTTGATCAACCGTCCCGAATCCGACGCAAGAACTATTTGGTCCCACCTCGCCGCCGTCGCCTCAACCCTCCCAAACCTCTCAGACGAACTCGATGAGCTCATGCTCCCCTACCGAGCAGTGTCTTGGCAATCCGCCGGCAGTGTCAAACTTCCCAGCTCCGAACTCCTCCGGAAGACCCAAGCTTTGATCGGCACATTCTCCACTTTCGCCGTCCTCGGGTGTAAGCTCTCACACATCCCCTCCTGACGCCCTCGCTAAAATGAGAGTAAAGATATCCCTTCTATTGACCTAGGCGTCGCCGCAGCGACGACAGGCCTCCTCATCACCCTCACAGACCCGCACAACTGGGCCTCCTACATCCACGTCTTACCCCAGATCAACAGGCTCGTGCGCCAGCAAGCTTTTGTCCTCGCGCTGGGTCTACTACAGACGCAGGTCCTGAACAATCTGGGCATCATGGCCTACCACCTCTCCAAGATGGCAACCTGGGACGACACGCACACCGCCTTCCACCGCTTCAAGACGTCGTGGGAAGGGAGGCAGACGGCCGCGTTATTGGTGCAGGTCCTCCTTGCGCACCTGCTCCGAAGCAGCTTTTCGGCAAGGCCGGCGAGCGAATATCTGCCGTCTCCGCGGAGGCTCCCGCTGGCGATGGTGCATGATGAAGCGGGAGGTGCGATTGTGCCACTGCCGGACCCGTTGTCGCCGGAGCAGGCTGAGCGAAGGCTCACGGCGTTTTCATCGACTGGGTCATGGGACCGGTGGAACCGAAGGTACGTCCGCCACCTGGCGCAGGAGATGGAGGACGGAGAGTGGTACGGGTACTTCACCTGGGACACGGCGCGCAATCAAGCGACGTTTCTCGAGACTGGGCCGATTGAGAACATACGGTTCAGGTTTGGTGCGAAGGAGTCCGCCGATGGCACGATCGAGGTCATTGCCGATAACTGCAAAGAGCCGTCTGGTCTATTTGCTCTTCACGGTGAAGTTGATACGTCACTGCAGAGCATCATGCTGAAGAAGATCAGCCCAAGGGGGGTTGAGTGCAATTATCGTGGTTGGTTCACTCCATTAGGTATTGCTGGAACCATGAATCCATCGCCATGGGGCTTGCCAGGGTGGTTCTGGATTTGGAAGAAGGAATGGATGGAGGACACTCCATGTAAATGATTTTGATAGTGCTTTACAACGGTGATTATACCACGAAGCTAATGAATTCGCGGTGAATTTTCATTTTGATCCAGTATCCTAGACGATAGGACGCGTCCTGGTTCACCATCAGGCCCTGGGTGCCAAGTACACATTCACAGGCCCTTTCTGCCACAAAGTGTAAACCTCGCTCTCATCATACCACTTCTGGATGTCTTCTGTGGCACGGATGTCAAAGTTCCAGATCAGCCTGGCCAAAATCAGGCGCATCTCTGCGTTGGCAAGACTAAATACGGAAGTTGTGTAAGCAAAGGCTCGATGAAGAGGGAAAGGAGTTCGACGCAAATAAATCACATACTTCTTTCCAATACAGTTTCGAGGGCCGATTGAGAAAGGCTGCAGAGCTTTCTTCGCATCGTTGGCAAACCTCGGGTCGTCCAGCCACCGTTCAGGGATGAATTCCTCTGCTCTGGCGAAATGGCCGGGATTGTGATAGACGGCCCATTGCCATACGTCGATAGTTGTCTATAGTAAGGATCCAAGTCAGCTCAAACACTGTCTCACTGCCCACAAAGACTCCAGCAGAAATATGTCCTACCCCTTGCGGAACAAACTCGCCCAGAATGTCGTCGCCTCCCTCTCCGGCCATACGCGGGCTGGAACTGGGAACGGGAGGGTACAGCCTCATACTCTCATCCAGCACCGCCGACATATACGTGAGATTCTGGACACTGAGCATGTCAATCTGGTCCTCGCTTTCGAATGCTGACCTGACTTCGTCGTTGAGCTTTGCCAAGGCGTCGGGATTGGTTGCCAAGAAAAAGGTGGCGGCGGACAGCAATGTGGCCGTCGTTTCAGAGCCAGCGACAATCAAAATCAACGCATTCGACGTGAGCTCCTCGAAACTTATCGTCTGTAAATGATCAGAACCAGATCTTCACATCAGCTCTTATTGCATTTCAAACTTACAGCACCGGCCGATTCAGACTTTCTGATCATAGCATCGATGAAATCAGGACGACTGGTCCCAAGATCCAGCCTCTTCCGCAGCTTCTCTCTAGACAACTCTTTATTCTCTGCAAACTTGGTAACCAGGCTGCGAGGGACAGTCATCATAAGCAAAGGCCCTACCCATGAAAGTCGTCTGCTGCTAGTCAGGAAAGCTATGTTTTTGATACTTTTGAAGATGATGTCGACCCATGGGTGATACGTCTCGCTCTCCAAACACCCAAACGGCTCGCCGAACGCTAAATCGCCAATAACGTCAAACGTCGTGAAGTTAAACCACCTCTCGACATCGACCGGACGGGATCCACCTTGCGAAATTTCTCGAAGTTTCTCAAAGAGTTTGTCGACGTATTGCTTGATGATGGGCTGCTGTGCCAGCATGGTCTGAGCTGAGAACCCGTGGGCGAGGGCCCGGCGGAAGCGCTGATGGTCTGCACGATTGGAGCCGATGATGTTGTCTCGATTGGGGATGGAGTTGAGCAAGTCTTTGGGGTTCTCGCCTGTCTTGCGGTGGCCGCGCACATCCTGCATGCCGTCGGGGTGGTTGACGGATATGTGGGTTGGACCAACCCGGACGATAGGGCTGTACTGCTGATGGAGCTTCAAGATCTTTCGATGACCGTTGCCGGAGATGTAGAGGCGTACGTAAGGGATATAGGACACTGCCCAGAGCTTGGGACCCGGGAACTTGCGCAGAGGGCTGAAGAAAAGTTGGTAGATGGCGTAGCCGAGGAGATAGGCCAGGAGCTGTGAATCGTCGTGAGTGGTGGCTCATCTACTTGACTGCGATAGAAGAGCTTACAGAACCAGCTGTGACAATTGGTGCCATCACTGCCAGGGAGAGTCCCCCAGCTCCATTTTCCCAGTGTGGCAACATCGCGGATTTGGAAATCTCGAAGGCGACCAGACTTTGGTGGTAGGATATTGGAAAATGAACGTCCAGTTAAGGCAGGCACCAACGGTTGCGACCTGAACTTTACCTCTTCAGCGCCACGGATCATGGCCTTTTTACTTCAGATTAACGCCATCTGATGTGGGGTTCATCGGGTTCTGATACCCTCCGTACGGAGCCCTTCCGTCGATCATCAAGCGGATTTCGGCACCAGACATATGCACCGTAGTCGCGGAGTTGTAATCGATACTACGGCGAATTTGAAACACCACTCAAATTGCATCGAATAGCAGCACAATTCACATGGACTTAAGAAAAAAGCCCGCTTTATCAACGATCCATGCATGAAGTAATGCCGCTAACCGCCCCGGAGCGGGCTTCTCCGGCGGGGCCGGTCGGCGCTTGAATAAGTGCCGAGGCCGAAGAGCGGGCTGGAGATCGTTCACATTTCACCAGTTGCCAATCCGGCACATCATATTGGTTGATACGTCTTCATCTCTTTCGAATAAATCCGTCCAGTTCTCTAGCTACCGTCTGAGTATGATCAATGTGGTTCGTCCGGTGCAGCCAAATACATGCGTTCATTTGATGGAAGGGCCAGCCCACTGATTGGGACAGGGGTTTGCATGGAGGTGAGCCGGGTGGCTGCGCGTGGTCAAACACCATGTTCTCGTGATAAATCGTGATAATGAGCTGGTGTAACAACCAGCATCCCCAAAGCCAATGGGCGAAATATCAATTGGTGAATGGGGCCGTATTTTCTTTTCGATTGCTGCAAGGGGAGAATTCACTCACCCAATTCGCTTTGACTTGGGCTCACTAGCCTCACAATCTGCCAAGCACTCTCATTTTAAATAGCATGCAGTCAGCAGAAGCGAGCCCAAAGTCCCTTATTTGCTCGTTTCTTTTCGCCCTACGAGGATGGAAAGCAACCGATGTTACTCAAATGATGCGCCGATGCGGCACGACGTATCCCAAATTGGCTTACTTTCAGCTTTTTCTACCAGGGCATGTTGAATTGCTGAGGCGAAGGATTCATCATATGGGTCTCGATTGGATTCAGCCTGTAGGCTTATGATGAGTTTGGCCTCATTCGCGATGCTTAAAATGATGGGACTGCCGCCTACATGTGGTGGGTTTCTTCTCTCGCTACCCACATCTTCACTCATTTTTCGTTTCCTCGCATTGAGGTACCACGCTCGCTGCAATCGCACACTCCATTTCAATTGCAAAATCACAAAAATCAAGATGTCGCGCTACATTCTCCCGGTCATCGCAGCCGCCGGTCTGGCCCTCGCCAAGACGGACATCGAAGGCTGCACCTCATTCACCTCCACGGTCACCGTCCGCACCGAGATCGGCTACGGCAACACGTATGAGACGGTCATCTGGTACGTCCCAGACACCCTCGAGATCTGCCGAGGCGTCGACTGCGGCGGCGGTCGTGCCCCGCCCCGTAAGGTTCCCGGGTGTCCCATGTACTCCGGCACGGAAACCGTAACGGCGAGCTTCCTGTCGACAGATCCGGCCGCCCCGGTAAGCACGGTGGTCACCGTTACACCTACGAAGACTAGCACCGTTGCGCTTGTGACGGTGACATCGACTGAGAGCGGGGCAACGGAAACGGGCGCTTCGGAGACGGGCTCGAGCGCATCGGCAACTGGCGGCAGCGTCGAAGCTACCACCGTTCCTACGACAAGCGTATCGGCAGCGACGGGGACTCCGGGAGGAAGTGCTACTGGCACCGGAAGCGGCGCGGCAGCCTCGGGGACGGAGACACCGGCGGGAGCGGGGCCGACGGCAAGGGCTGGCGTAGCCGCTGCGCTAGGTGTCGCCGCTGCTGTTGCGCTTCTTTGATGAGAGTTAGGGGATCATGAGAGATGTAATAAAGGCAGAGGAATGCACATAGTAATGTTAATCACGGTTTGCCGAATACGTGCCTTATGACGGATCACTGAGTTGTATCGGGGTTCTAATTTAAGCATCCAACTCGCCAAGATGTTAACAAAGTTGAGGTCTTCCACAAGGCTTCATTCGTCCGATCTTTCAGAAATACAAAGTCTAACATGAGTTGAAGGCGGAGTAATCACAAGCAAATGAGCCGCGAGACTAATGCTGATGCGCAGAAAGGATTGCCCATAAACTTGAGCGACCCGCGACCCGCGACAGATCAAGTAAACTGATCCCCCAAGCACACCAAAATGTCGAAGCCTACAGTCATCCTCGTCCATGGAGCCTGGCACTCCCCTGCTCACTATCGGGAGTTCCTAGATATCCTCGAGAAGAAAGGATACCCGTGCGTCTGTCCGAGCTTGCCGTCTGGCGGCAACCCCTCTCCGGAAAACCCGCCAGATGCAGATGTTCGGTGTATCAGGGAGGCGACTCAAAAAGTGACGGACCAGGGGAAGGAAATCGTCGGCATCGCACACTCATACGGCGGCATCATTGCCACTGAGGCATTCGCCGGATTTGGCGTCAAGACTCGAGCGGCCGAGGGCAAGGCCGGCGGCGTGAAGTGGCTCGTCTACTGCTGTGCCTTTATCATAGAGGGGAATGAGACCATGTATGACATAGCTCCGCCAGAGTTGCTGCCGTGGCAGACTGTCGAGGTAAGCTACTGAACTAGCTCCACCGTATGATCTACTCTGACTTTTGAAGGGGAGCTTGATATGCTTCACCCAAGGTTATGACATGGGCGCCCTCTTCTACTCGGATTTGTCGAAGGAAGACCAGCAGAAATGGGAAGCCTTGATGACGCGCTTCCCCAATGCGTGCGCAAACTACGCCACCAAAAGGAAGGCTTACGAAGGCATTGACACAACATACATCTACTGCGAAGAGGATGCTTTGTTTTCTGTGGTCGCACAGAGGATCTTGGTGGGCAGAGTGAGAGAGCGTGGCTTCGAGATTAAAGAGGAAAGTTTACCGGCAGGGCACTTCCCGATGTTGAGCATGCCAGATAGACTGGCGGAGATCATCTTCAAGTTACCTCTTCGAGGACCGAAGCTATGACCTCCATCCATCTATTGTAGTGTAGCACAATGGACGAAAATATCGGATACTTTGACCCTGAAAATCCTCCCGTCTCGTCCCTGAGTCTGAATACTACCTAGACAGGAACACTTTGAGATGCAAGGCTGCATCAAATTCTTATGCTCCTTGGACGATCATACGAGATGAACACGATTGGCATCAATGGGCTTAGTCTATGTGGAGTTGATGGAACCTGTGAGAGGCAACCCACTTGTGATGCCATTCGCTACCATTAAACCAGCCCGGTCAGTACGGATCACAAGGCGGATTCAGGAATCTTTATGCCGAGTTTCTTCGCCGTCCTCTCAATCCGGCCAACCTTAAGTCCCCGGGACCCCTCACCGCCACGCTTGAGCCATACTGGTCTGGGCCATTTAGACTTTCGGCACAGTGGAGGGGGCATGAACGACGGCATCAGACGAGACCCCGAGAGCGAGTGCAGGAATAAACATGAGCCGGCCGGACCGCCGACCCCCGGCTCCGCGCAAACGCAATCTCCACATCGCCAACTCCCCGGCCCCGGCTCCATATGCAGTCTAGGTTTCAAAATCCTGGGGTGAGGCAATTCACGACACGTCTTACGCGCGGTTAATCCCATCCTACCATGGATCTCGGATGATTGACCCTGAAGCCGTGATTCGATGCCGGCACGCTGGGAGATCAGCCGGGGAGGGGGTGGGTGCTTTGCCCAAGGCTGATTTGACGTGTGACATGCATGCTCTGTCGTATTTTCGGGTTCTCCAAGGGTCAGTTGTACGACGCGGTCTGTCTTGCGCCGTCTGATGGGTGTCATGCCGTATCGCTCTTCGGGCTCCGGGCGAGCGCCGTGTCGGGATAGCAAGCTTTGGCCGTGCCGGGCTTACAACAATTCTGTATTCATGCAGCAGGGTCCGGAAGAGCATGTATATAAGCCTCTTCGTCCCCGTCTTCTCTACACAATCTCGGCAGAATCACAACCAGCAGCATCATTCACATCATCTTCGATAACCTCAACCACAAACACAACTCCGACCGACTTCAGTTAGACCAACCAACCGCCAACATGCCTTACATCGTCGCCGTTACTCCTAACATTCCTCCCGCCGACAAGGACGACTTCCTCGGACACTGGCCCGCGATCAAGGCCGACATCGCCAAGCAGCCTGGTGTTCTTGGTGTTTCCGGCGGCGAGGTGATTGGAGAGAACTTTGGACCGGTATCTGAATTTAAGTTCTTCCAGACCATGGGTAATCACCGGATATTTATTCACACAACGTAAGACGTTTGAACGATGTAGTAACATGTGATTTAGCATTTGCATCGGCAGAAGACGAAAAGGCCTTCGCCGACTCTGCGTGGGCCAAGGAGCATTTCCAGAAAGCCGCGGCGAAGATGGGCGCACCTCCATTGATCAGGAAATTCCAAACCAGCGAATTCCCGGCGGACAAGCCCAAGGCCTTGACCCAGTTCACCTTCCTTGAGTTGGCGGATGGTAGCCAGCATGAAGGAGCGAAGCAGGCGTGGATGGATCTTGTTGCCGTGATCGGCGGCAATTCAATGGGTGGTGCTAGCGCTGACGACGGTCCGACGACCGGCCTTGGTGTTCTCGGGTGGGACAGCAGAGATGTAAGAACCCACAAAGTTTCAGTTGTCTACAGAGAATAAAGCTAACAATTTGAACAGCAAGCTATTGAGGTATACAAAAAGCCTGAGGTATCGGCTGCTTGGGACAAGTACAAGACTTTCGGAAAGGTTATCACCATTCTGGTAAAGCTTGAGGCATAGGTGATGGCCATGTATACATATCACTCAAGGTAGCCCTGGCACCAGACAGACTACATAGTAGATGTCCTGCGAAATGCAGAAATATTAGGCGGATTCTTACGGTGAAAGAAGTAGGCTCGGTGAATATTAGCTTACACTCAGGCATCACAACAGGCAACCAAATCACTGTGGAGTGTTCACAATATTCACTGACGATGCCTCAACCTCCACTTCAGTATTTAAGCCCCGGTCTGGAAGGGACTCAAGGCCAAGAGTAAATAGCAGACCAACAGACTTCGCCGACAGCTTTACACCACAACCTTACAACACCCTCAACACCAAACTTCATCAACATGTCTTCCGGCGGTGGTTCCAGCAGCAACAACGGCTCAGGCTCAAACCAGTACGGCTCTGGCGGTTATTCCAAGAACGATTCTTTTGCCTGGGGATCTAAGGGACAGTCCTCTGGTACTTCCATCGACAACAAGGGTTACAAGAGAAACACCAGGGATGACTCTTACACCTACGAGTACCCTCCTAGGATGTACAACCCCGACGGCAGTGTTAAGCATTCCTAGGTAATCTCAATCTTGGGATAAGCAGGCAAGATGCGGTAAAGAGGACGACCTTCACGATTCCATTCTTTCGCGAGATATCATGCACTTAGAGCAGTTTTGCCAGAGCAATACAACAGTCATATCCCAAACCCAAGTAATTGCATTGAAGACCTCGAATGGTGTTATTTAGGCTTTTTACGTCATCAAATGCACACTGTGACCTGCCCATCAGCATGGCCTTCCACAATCTAGATACGTTAGGAGCCTCCAAGGATTGCAATCCGCTCCTCGTTGCCCAAGACTCTCCATCCACATGGTCCAGACTGGCAACCCTCGCCGCAGTGTGCTTGAGTTCTGCCACAGAAGCCAGCCTGACTACAGCAGCCTCCTTGAAACCATGACCCACAGATTGTGCCCTTGTGTGCCGGTCCACAAGTTCCGTCAGTCGTCTCTCCCCAACTGACACAATCGCCGGACTGGCATCCGCTAGCGCAATGAGCATCGCTGTTCCCAGACCATCCAGCACTGAACACAGGTTATTAGTGGGTAGTGTTCCTAGCTTAGGCCTGAATCATAGAAAGAACTCAATGAGAAGGTAGGCGAACCTTGAGCAACAGTTGCCCTGAGGCCAATCTCCGCAGACTGTGTTTCCATTTGCGTGGCCACAGGTGCCGTCCGTGGTGTTCGTAGGCTCCAGACCACTGGTGTTTGTCAGAATCGACGACCCAGATTGATGCCAGGCTGCTAGAATGCTTCTTACCTTCCGGCACCCTAGTTGAAGTCCACACTCCATGCCATGGTTCCACCAAAACACTGATTATCTGCCCCCGCCTTCTTCTCCTTGATGGTATCAGCATCTTTATCCCCAGTCCACTGATTATCCCATGTGATTTGCTTCATCATGTCGTCTGGCAAGTACTTCGGTGTCAAGCCCTTCTTCTCAATCAACTGCTCAATCTCGATCAACGACGTGACCCCGTCGCTGTTAGTGGAGACACCAGCCTTGCTAAGCCCCTTGAACGAACACTCAAGGTCGTTGCAGCTCTTGCCAGTTACCGTGTAACCACGTCCGGACAGCGCAACACCAAAGTTGACCTTCGAAGGATCCAGCTCTGCAAACCACAGTGGCAGAGCGTCGGTGGCTCTGTCGCGAATATCGGCCTAGCCACGGACGATGGAGCCCAGTGTTTTGACATCTTGGTCACAGAAGCCGTGGAGGTCTCTTGTATTAAGCACAGTCAGACAACGAAGAACATTCAGGGAGTAGCGAAAGAACAATCAAATCAACTCACTATATGCCATGAAGCCGAAGAAGTTGACAGAACTCTCCATTGGAAGCTCGGTTAGAGATCAACCTTGCCAAGTTCAAGTCTTTCGCGACACTCGACACCAGCTATTTTGGGACTAAAGTCTGTCACGATTGTTCAACTGAGCTGCCAAACGCTCCGTCAAACCCGTCGTCGGATACTGACTTCCCTGATCATTAACCCTCAAGCTCCCTCAGGAAGGCAATAAAGTACTTTAATTTGACCTGGTTGAGCCCCTCTCAAACTTAGTGAGTGTGGTTGACCTTCATGCCACAAACAGAAAAGGAAAAAGAAAAAAGACTTATTTTCAGAATAAGATTTTAGAACATATATCTTTCTTCCCTTCTAACTTTTCTTCTTCGCAGTTTACTACCTAGATGTTACGACCCGTCATGCAAGGATAACAATTGACCGACCCACCAGGACGTTGGGCGGCTAAGACAGGACATTTATACTGCAAGGTCACGGGAACAACAGGGATTCACTCGGAAACAGAAGAACTATAGAGCAGGTCATGTGATGATAAGATAAGAAACGATCAGTGGAGCGCAGAAGGAAACGCTCAGTAATCAGTTAGCCATGCCAACTAATCACAATCACCTCATACACCTAGGTGATCACATAGGAATAGATAAAGGACACTGTTCGAGACTTATATATAGGACGACCTAAGTCTAGCCTATAGTTAGATTTCCATAGCTCTTCAGCAATCAACTTTATAAACATCTTCAGATACTTTCAGCTTACCTTCACTGCAAATACTTATTAAGTCTAAGACAGATCACCTTAGCCTCTGAAGACCCAATCTCCTACAGCCTACAGCAGACCTACAACCACAACCCAGTGTACTGTTTTAACGTCAATCCCCAGCTTCTGTTAGCAGACCCTACTGTCGGATAGCTGACCGTAACACTAGAGGTATACTTTATTAACTACTATATAACTCTAATAAGGAAACATATAGAGGGTTATAGTATAACTTCTATAGTTAACTTATAAAGTATATAAACAAGATTTTTAAACTACTTAGCTAAATTAATAGAAATAACTTCTTATTATATTATAATTTAGATTTAAAACTTTCTAAAATAAGTTTTATATATATTTCTTATTTACTTAACATAACTTCTGTTACTAATAATATTAAAACTCTAAAAAAACTAATTTATTATATATTTAATAATAATTTAGTTATATTTTTATACCTAAGAATAATAATATAATATCTCTATACTTTATTATAATATATATTAAATTTTTAAGAAGCCTTTAGAACTAAGTTCTCTATTAAATTAAATAGAAATTTAAAAAGATTATTAACAACTTAAAAAGTAAGAATAATATGAAAGAAACTATTAAAATATCTAATAAGAAATATAATAAATAGTTTTAAGAACTAATTATTATTATTATTTTTATTTAAGGATATAGTAATTAAAGAGACTAATTTAGGTTAGGGTAGAGGAAAAAAGGGTCTTTATATTCCCTTTAGTTGTATAAAAATTCACAAAAGAATTCTTTATAAAATATTTAGAACATGTATCCTGCGTTTGTGATAAGACAACTTAGAGGGTTAACTATTCTTATTATTTTGCCCTCGGCTATGATACGAGTCTGGTAATTAAGTACTGGTCATCAATGGCTATGCTTCGCAAGGATCAATGCGCTATTTACGTCCTTCTCGATATTTCGCATTCTGAAAAGCATGCCGCTGACCTCCCGATCATTCGCATCCACCTGAGATTGCAGTTGACTGCTCGCAAGGGGATCTTTGAATCTCATTGTGTGATTCAGGCTGACAGCCCCGAACGATGGATCCACCATTTTTCTGAAGCCGTTGATGCAACTGGCTTGATCAATTAGAAGGCGAGATATCATCTCCAAATCTTCCAGAATAGGTCTTGTCTCCTTTCGCACTGCAAACAACCGCTTTTGCAGGGAGGTCGGAGCTGACGCTGTAGGCCCGGAGTACAACGCTTGAAGTTTTCGAAACAAGAGACTAGCTTCCGCAGCCTGGTCATCCATGTGATTAGCTTAGATGCCATATTCTCGTGATTGGGTTCCATACAAGAGCTGTGATTCTGCCATTCAGAGCAAGCAGTCCATCTGACGGACTCTTTTGGCGACCATCGAATTTCCTAAAGAACGAACCGATGCATTCGTTCAAAGTAACTGCGGCGATGTCGCAGGAGGACAGCCTACCGATTTCCAACTTTCTGACCAATTGCTCATGGATTGTACCGGAGAAAGACGGCGTTTCATCAAAACTATATCCGTAAGCCTTGGGAGAAAGCGTTATAACAGTTTACCGTCCACTATCATCATCCAAAGTTGATCTACCATTATGAGTGAGCTGTAGGGATCGTCTTCTTCGCTTTTGGTGTGATAGTGTTGAGACTGTGGGAGGTCCACCAATGGGCTTGAATAAGCTTGTCCCAATGTTCTTGGGATATGAAATGCTCTATCTGCAAAGAGATTACTTTCCACTAAAGCCTCATCCGGGAACATCAACATGTTCTCGTAGAGAGCAGCTGCGTCACGGAGTACGTGACCAAGTTTCGTGGGCTTAGGAGCAGACCCTCCCAAACGCCAACCAGCTAATTGTTCATGTTGCATTGACGTCTCGGACGGCTGGTCAGCGCAAGAATCCAAATTGTGAAAGGCTTCTACCTGTTTCAATTTGTCCACGAAGGAATCCATACGTTTCGCACGAGATTCAATCTCCCAGCGAAGATGAGGCATCTGCACATTAGCGCTCATGCCATCACTAATAATCGGTATAGTGAAGCCCCTACCGATATCCATATGCCGGGCACGATGGTGAGATGGGTTAATGGTATTTGGAGGCAGATCGGTTCCATATGCCGAGACTTGACCTCGCCTTGTTGAATGAATGGGTAGTAATCAGACTCTTCCGGTCGTATGACTCCTATCTCTGCTAAGACGCCCTGTTGATATATTAAAATTGGCTCACCATGGCCTTCACTCTACCCAGTAGACGGAATTAACCTACATCTAGCCACTATCAAAAGTCAATAAACTGCTGTGGAACCGATCTAGGCAGAAGGTTCATCTTTACCTCAATGTTATTTGCAGGAAGATGAATAAGCTTTAAGGATCGCCTGTCGTATCTCCACAATGCTGTCCAGTTGCCGCACGGAAATGTGCTCTGTTCCAGCTCAAGACCTCCACGGCGAGGAATCTCAATAGCCTCAGCTCGAAACAGCGGTTGAGCAAAGTCTCGCAGACTCGGAGAGACTTCGTGTCGTGCATCTGTAGATGGATGATCATGAACTGCCTCTGCGGTCGCTGTGAATTCAATCCGATGGCTTTCTTTTTCTTCGCGCCAGGCGTTTATAGACCGGGTAATGTCATCGAAACGTAACCTACTGCCACCTGGTCTGCTACGTCGTAGAAGCTTTCTTGTCCGATCAATTCTATAAAGCTCCTGTCGAATTTGTAGCTTTCCGTCTTCGTCAAGACCATGACAAAACTTTTTTCGATGTGCTCTCTTGATACTGGCGTAGTGCAGGAAAGGGTGTCTCGACTCTCCGAGCTCAACACCATTGGGTGCAATGGAAGGCCGGAACTTGGTGATGGGTACATATAGAAAAGTCGGCTTGGCATCTGGATTTAGCCCCAACTCATGAAGCATGTGCGGAACATCGTTTGAGGCCAGATACCAGAATGGAGTGGGGCCTGATGTAAACCATTCCATAAGTTCTGAAATTGAAGGTACAGTCCCCCCAGCCTTGACCAAAATGTAGCGAAATATGGATGCCGGGTCTAAGTCTGAGAACGAGAATCCTGGAGAGAACTGATGTTTGCCGTATTGAATGATTAGATTCGCTAGTGGATTTGAAGTAGAGCAACTCAGAACGTCCATGCTCATTGCCTGAGACGCATACCTTTCGGCGTGTTCCATGTTCAGAGACTGATTAAGCTTTGCAAGTTCAGCCAGACATTGAAACGGGGAAGGGAGATAGCACTCTCCAATTTCTTCCATCACGGCCTTCAAAGGTAAAACGTACCCAAGTTCATCCGTACCGGCAATGATATGGCCATATACTGAACCAGACTGAGCATCGACTACCCAAGATCCCGAGTCCCCTTTTCCCAATAATTGCGCTGAAAATAATTAGCAAACGCCTTGAGGTTACATTTCAAGCTACTCACTGTTGTTTTCATCGAACTCCACTGTCCATACCTGGACGATCTTTCCACGATGAAGCATCATAGGGGACATCAGCAAAGATAGCGATGCTTTAACCATCCCATTGACGCCGGAAGCAATCCAAACAGTGATTTCGTCATCTCCTTGACTTAGAGGAGCCACTTGATGCAAGTAAACCAGCCGCTTTCCGACATGAAACTCCGAATGGGAATCCTCGACTTCGATGCAGTTTGGAACATGCATAGCAGGATCATCAACTCTTACCAGGCCCCACTCGGACCCAGTCTGGCAGAGCTCGCCAAGAACCCCTCTGAAGTCCACATCTTGAAACTTGTCGCTTGAAAATGGTACTCGAGGAGGCTTGGCCTTCGCTGGACTATGTTTCACTCTGTATGGTGGCTCATAAGCTTTCGTTAACAACCTGTTCTCGAACATTTCAACGACAAGCTGTTCTTTCGTCTGACCGGCTTTGGTTTTCCCGCCTTGTGGAGCTTCGGAATGCCAACAGGTGAGAGCTCTCAGATCATTGGCTATGCCAATCAAGCCGCCGATTGTGAATTGTCGAAGATGATGACCTTCTCCGCCAGTGGCGAGGTATCCACACAGAGAAAAGGATAACGGTTTCCCTGCAAGAGATACAATTCCACCAGTGCCGGACCTCTCCTCCATTACGCCGTAGCAAATTCTGAAAGAAGAGTCGTAAAGCTTTCTGCGATCCGAAGCCTGGAATCGGGTGTGAAACTGCACCAATTTCTCATCATCGCCAAAGTCCTGGTGGAGGATGCATATGTACGGGTTCCCGCTCTGTTTTCGGGCCTCAGATTCGCTCTTGTTTCCTCCCATGTGCCTTTCCAACTTTATCAGTCCACCTGAAAGCGTAAAGCCGGACTGGTCAAGGGATCCTAGAATGTCTGTCCGATCCAGAGAATTCAGAATATCTGTCTGAGCTGTTTTGAACAATGTCTCGTGGGATTCGTCAAATTTCCTGACTCTGTGCGTCTCTATCTCCCTGACGTCTCTGATGCAGCCAAGAAATGTACGGACAACTCTTGCTTGCATTTGATCTGGAAATGAAGATGTCTTTGGTTCCGTCACCGCAGGCGCGGGCATCAGAAGCTTATTCACAGGAAGCCTACCCACGGGGGGTTCGCTCGCTGGGCGATCAATCTTCGGAAGCTCTTTCGCCGAGCGCTCTCTCTCTGGGATTTCATTCTCCGGAAGCTCATTCTTTGGAAGTTCGCTCACTAAAGGCTCCGCTATGGGAAGCTGCCCAGGAACCTCTCCAGCGGCGACGTCATTTCCTGGAACTTGTCTTCCCAAAGCCTGTCCACGGAAACTTGGAAAGTCATTTTGAGAAGAAGCGTTGCCGTTCGTCCCCGACGTTCCGTTCAGATGCGTAAATTGCTCAGATAACTGGTGTTGCTCAACCGAAGGCCGCGAAGTTGTGGGTTGTGATTCTGTAGCGGTAGGCTCCAGCCGAGTTGCCGCTAATGTCGACTTTGCCTTTGGTGGCTTGACCCGAACAGTCGGCAGAACCTTTGACGGATCCAGCTTTGGGGCAATCAGCCTCCTCAAGGCTTGGAAGTGCCGTGGTTTTGCGGGTGCCACCACTGCAGGTCCATCGAGCTGTTCATGATCCTTGTGCAGCTTCCGGCCCAACGAATGTCGCTGGACCTGAATGGTAGCCATCTCGTCAAGTGCAACGACCGAGTCTTTGTCGCACTTACGATGCCGGCCAATGCATTGGACGTGTGGCTTGGGTAAGAGAAGGTCGCTGGGCAGTCGTGCGTGTGCCATTGCTTATCCAAGGCAAGAGTCACGTGTGGTTCGCTAAATGCTGGCGCACCACTGCAGTCACGGCGGTTAGCATTTCGGTCAATCACAGGAGGAATCTGGGACAGGAAGCGCCAAGAGATTTGGCTTATGTTTGTCATGTCAGGCGTCAATCCCCGCTTTCCGCCTTCATGCAGCTTGTGACGTCGGTTCCTCTTCGTTGGCCGCTATTAAGTAGCAGCGGTGTCCAACTGACGAATCGCATGCTTTGTCCCCATCATGAAACTCAACAACTCAACATGAGCATCGAAATGCATCCTATTCATGCTCGGTGCGTAGACGGATCATCAAAAGGCCTATCATCTGACCCGCGAGGTTTTGTTGCTGGTGGGTGCGCTGGCGTGTCACCCACTATCCAGAATTGGCAATTTGTGTGCGTTTCTCGGATATGGGGATCTCACCTCAATTCCGAGGATTCAGAGACAAAGGATCGTGTCAATCGGCTCCAGGAGTACTTGTCTACGTACAAGAGAAACCTACCATCACTGCACCCAGGCTGTGGGACGAGGGAAATTGAGGAAGACAATCTGCGGCTACTGCGATTCATTCAACTTCTCAGAACCAATTCGGGAACCCCACGATGGATGATAAAGGATGTTATCATCGGCACCGCTTCTACCGAATGTGAGAGAGATATTCCCACAGCAGGGGCCTCCATAAAAGCACGAAGCCAAGAACGCTCGAACGGCACAACGCTTATGAGACGCAAGCTGCCAGACGGACACACTCGTGACGACTTTGTACCGGTATCCTTCGCCAAAGATAAGGCAGGCAGACTATTTGATCGCAGCATTGCGGCAGCAGCTCGCGCCATGTTTAGTGTTTCCGTGTTTCACAGAGCCCTGTACGAAGAAGGTGAACGCCAGATTGGTCACAGTAGCTGTCTCTGGAAGGACGATCTTACACTGGAGGGTTTGCTGGAGCGCGAATTTCCCGTTAGTCGTGCTGGAGACCATCTTTCTGGCCGATTCAAGGAAAGACTAGTGTCACTACGGAACCTGGTTCAGCATGCCGATATCACCGTGGTATGGACAGACCACTTGCCTGATCATTTACTTCTGAGACACAACGAGCATGACAAGGTTCTGACCCTTTTCGGGCTGCCGTCTGTGGTTGACATTGGCTGCGAGGTATCTAAACTTGTCCAGAATAGTTCAGAGGATTCTGAAAACCTTTCCTGCCATGGAATGCAAAGGTAAATGTCTCTTGACGTGTGTTGTTGTTGTTGTTGTATTTAACGCCGTGGCGGCAGGGGCGCAACCGCCCCTGCGGCCGACCTCCCGAGGGGTATATAGCGTGGAGGGCCGCAGGCTCAAGCTATATACTCTACAGTACCCGCCTCTTCCTAACGTCCT